>CAWUFW010009082.1:600000-819546 GCA_963921515.1 Calotriton arnoldi
TATCCAACCTTCCAGAGCCTTTGTAGCACAATCTACAAAATCAACCCAGTCTTGAGTCTGAGCTTTTTGGGTGTCTCTGAACTTCAACCTATACTGTTCAGTGGTTAGGCCAAACCCATCTATCAGAGCACTCTTCAAGACTGTGTAATTGTCAGCATCCTCTTCTCTTACAGTGAGGAGCTTGTCTCTACCTTTGTCTGCAAAGGAGAGCCACAAGATTGCTGCCCACTGCCTCTGGGGGACCTTCTGAACTTTACAGGCCCTCTCCAGTGCAGTTATCCATTTGTGGATGTCATCCCCACTCTGGTAGGGAGGGACAATCTTGTTTAGGTTTCTATGGTCATAAGACCTTTCCCTATCTCTAGGGATATTGCTGCCACCATGGGACTCTAGTCCCAACTTTCTTTTCTCTCTAAGGAGATCTAGGGACTCCCTGTCTAAGGCTACTTGCTTCCTTCTGAGTTCAAGCTGAGCTTCCTCATATTGAATCAGCCTCTTTCTTCTCTCATGAGAGGATTCCCTCCTATGAGATGAGACAGAGCTCCCTATTGAGGTGCCAGAGTGGTTAGACTCCTGAGAAGAAGATCTAGACCTTCTGGGCACACTCACAATCCTTCCTGGGGGACAAAGGGGGCATCATTCTGATCCTCCTCTTCATCTTCCTCAGGAGGGGTTGGATTATCCAGGTCAGGGCCATTGTCGCCCTCCTGGCCAGTTTCAGAGGGGGGCTGGGGGTACTGGTACCCCCATTCCCAACCTCATCATCTGCCCCACCCTCAGCTCCTACCCCTTCAGTCCCCAAGGGCTTACTAAGGTCATAAGCCACCAACAACTCCTTGAGGTGTTGGGTGGTGGGGCTTTGGCCTGTCCTTATTTTTCTCAAGTTGCATAAAGCTCTCAATTCCAAGAATGGGAGTGTATCATACTTGGAGGGTGGAAGCTCAATGGCTTCCTGCAAGGATTCTTTAGATCCTACCCTTAAAGACATTACTAGTGTGGTGTGGTGTATGCACTACCTACTCTAGTGTGGCCTACTAAACTCTCTTGAGTTGTAGAAAGGGTTGTGCTATCCCTTAACACACAACTCTAAGTTCAGTAGAACTTACTGTATTCTAAGCTTAAATTATATGTACCTTAGGTACCTTTAGTGGTTTTCAGTTGATCAATTCAATTGAGATTATCTGGTAAAACAATAGCAAGCTGGAATCCCACACGCTGCACACCAATGTGAGAAGTTGGCCTGGTATATGCTGTCCACTAATTATAGTGGGCACCTTGCACCAGTCCAAACAACCCCTTATTGGAGATAGGTTAAAGACAACCTTATTGAAAGCTATCCTAGTGGTAGCTATGGAGAGCAGCCTTCAGGCTAAGTCTTGAAGGAATGTAAAGCAGCTTGTTTTACCAGTCTATAATCTCTTGAGTGACCAAATGAAAGAGCACCACACCAGGTATATATTCAAAATATATGTATTTATTGCTAAACACACCCCTCTAGTCTCTTTATGAGGCTAGAGTTCAAGTACATAAGTTAGAAGTTATTTAAACACAGTAATAGCACAAATACACGTTTGGGCCCTAGGGGCGTACCAAACCATATACCAATAAAGTGGTATAAGAACCACGACTGAACTAGACACTAGGCCTAGAGCCTCTAGAAGTGCTTGGACCACAAGGAACCACCCAAGGTAGTGACACAGGGGACCCACGGGAGACGCGTGCAGTGTAAATACACAACCGCGATACGCCGTTGACTTCTATGGAGAAAGTCGTGATCGGGAAATTAGAGAAAAGGGACACTTAAAAGAGGACTTGGACCAAACCCTTTGAGATCTAGGACTTTGAAGAGTCTCTACCCACGGGAGCACCGGAGTACTCGTGTTACCTCACCCAGGGAAGCCGGGTGCATAGGTGCCTTTCGGGGTCGGGTTTCGTCGTCGATTCGAATGGCGATCTGCTGCAAAGTGCTGCTGGCGACCAAGAGAAAAGTGTCCGGGTGGATCCAAGAGTGGATCGGAGTTCTGAAGAACCTGAAAGCAGAGGGGACAGAGTCTGGGTCACTAGCCAGTGACCAGGAAGGCGATGGACAGATGCCCACCGATGTCGAGTGCTTCAGGTGCATTGACGGTCGTCTTGACTCTTCAGCCACGAGGTCCAGGAGGCGTTGTCGGTGACCAGGAGCAGGATTCGGGCTGGTACCCGATGACTGTCGAGTGCTGAGGTGTCGGCGACCGGATTGGTCCCAACAAGCCTTGGCAACGGCAAGTCTCGGTGAAGATGTAGATCGTCGATGGTGCAGACCAGCAAGGTCTGTGGAACTCACCCAGCGAGGGTAAGTGAGGGCAGGCCTGGAGCAACCAGGATGCCAAGGTAGAAAAGGATTGGCCTTCGTTAAGGGCTACTAGCCAACGGGCTAGCGACCGCAAAGGAGCCTCGTGACGCCGCACGTGGATCTGGCTTACAGGACACTCGTGAAGTGGGGGCCAGTGATCTTCGGTGCAGGTGGTGCTGGAGGCTAGGGCTACTCGGAGCCCAAAGCATGACTTCTTGGGAGACCCAGAAGAGGATGCACTTGCAAATGTGCTCGGTGTCCAGGGGTCACGGTCTCAAGTCACCCACGATAGCCACGGGCCTCAGCTTTGCTGGGGACTCAGGGTAGCCTCGGGGAAGTCTGAGAATCTACCTCTGGTGATGCGATGACTTCGGCGTCCGACGGGAGCTTCAGAAATGCGATCCGGACAGATGCTTCTTGGTGCCTGCCAAGCAGGGGAGTCACTCCTTGACCCCAAGGGAGATTCTTCTGTCCTCTAATCGTGAGTAGAGCGTCGAAGGTCCAGGATTCAGTTTCAGAGTTTCGTCCAGGGATAATCTAAAGTCCTAAGGACTGGGTTCCTATCTTTATACTAAAGATAGGGGTTGGACTACTCTGTGGCCCCACCTATGGGTGGGTCAGGGCAGAGGGGTGGCTACACCCCTTTCCCTTTGTCCAGTTCGCGCCAAAGCAGGGGCTGCAAGCCCCTGATCCGGTTTGAACTGGGGTATGCACAGGGACACCAAATGTGCCCCCAGTGCAGGACTTCAAAGCACCCGAAAGTGCTCCCGCCCAGCCCCAATACACATTATCCTGTCTGGGGAGGTGGTCACACCTCCCTGGGACAGGAAACCTATTGTCCAGGCCTCCCCTGCCGGAGTTTCGTCCAGCAGCAGGAGGCCAGACTCGTGTCTGTGGCAGCAGCATCCATTTTGTGATGCCAGGGCTCTGGAAAGAAGTTACCGGACTAGTCAGAGTTAACATGTCTTTCCCTCTAGAAGGGTGGAATGCTACCCCCGCCGCCAGAATTGGCGGGGGGTAGTATTCCAAGATGTTTGACACCAAACACGACATGTTTAGGTGCAGCCATTCCAAAGTTAGCATTTTACCGCGAGGATATAATGCGCTTAAGAGTATATGGTCAGGCTGCACTACAAACAGCATCAGAGATGGTCTCCGAACGCTGCAGAGGGGCCCTGCTCATGCAGGGGCACCCTCTCACATAGGAACCACGCACTCTGCCTTCAGGATTGATAAGGCCTGCCTTAGGAGTGACTTATAGGTTTATATGTGTGTATGTATTTAGTGATATAGGTAACCTATATCACAGTAAGGGGTGCATGCACCACCTTACCCAGGCTGCAGTAGCAGACCTGTGGTGTCAGTTTGGATGGCCTTCCAGGGGTGGCATAATACATGCTGCAGCCCCTGGTAGGCCTCTGAGGTACCTATGCCCTTGGTACATAGTATACCATATACTAGGGACTTATAAGGGCACTCCAGATTCCAATCAGAGATGTGCCTAAGGCACATGGAAACCTTTTACAGAGAAAGCAGATAGACTGGGGCCCTGAATAGCAGGATCCCAGTCCAACTAAGTCATAAACCAGCAAAACACCATAAAAAAAGTGGGGGCAACCATATAGTCAGATTCCACCTTCCTACAGGGAGCACAAGGCCCTGCTGGGAACTGGGCACCAACAAACAACAGGATACCACTGTTAGCCATCTTGCCATTGCTGTCACACTCACACACAGTGAAGTCCACTCAAAAGGAAGGAAGTATGGGCATGCTGGGAAGGGGGTGTAGGCAACAGCTTGATGGGAGTGGTAGTCACAGCTCAACATCCCCCACCCACATGGCCCAGCAAGCTCACACTAAAGCATGCACACCTCACAGGGAGTGAAAAGCCACTCAAAGATGTCTGACACTGGTGCTCTGTTGTGGGGAGCACAAGGCCCTGCTGGGAACTGGGCACCAACAAACAACAGGACACCACTGTCAGCCATCTTACCATTGCTGTCACACTCACACACAGTGAAGTCCACTCAAAAGGAAGGAAGTATGGGCATGCTGGGAAAGGGGGTGTAGGCAATTGCATGATGGGAGTGGTAGTCACAGCTCAACATCCCCCACCCACATGGCCCAGCAAGCTCACACTGAAGCATGCACACCTCACAGGGAGTGAAAAGCCACTTCAAAGATGTCTGACACTGGTGCTCTGTTGTGGGGAGCACAAGGCCCTGCTGGGAACTGGGCACCAACAAACAACACGACACCACTGTCAGCCATCTTGCCATTGCTGTCACACTCACACACAGTGAAGTCCACTCAAAAAGAAGGAAGTATGGGCATGCTGGGAAGGGGTGTGTAGGCAATAGCATGATGGGAGTGGTAGTCACAGCTCAACATCCCCCACCCGCATGGCCCAGCAAGCTCACACTGAAGCATGCACACCTCACAGGGAGTGAAAAGCCACTTCAAAGATGTCTGACAATGGTGCTCTGTTGTGGGGAGCACAAGGCCCTGCTGGGAACTGGGCCCCAACAAACAACAGGACACCACTGTCAGCCATCTTGCCATTAATGTCACACTCACACACAGTGAAGTCCACTCAAAAGGAAGGAAGTATGGGCATGCTGGGAAGGGGGGTGTAGGCAATAGCATGATGGGAGTGGTAGTCACAGATATTGCTCACCCTGACAATTCGCCCATCAACACCACTCTGAACCATGCTCACATCACAGGGAGTGGAAAAGAACTGACAAGATGGCTGACTGTCTGGCTACTGCTGTGGGGAGCACAAGGCCCTGCTGGGAACTGTGCACCAACCAACAGCAGGACACCACTGACTGACATCCTGAAAGCCAACTTGCACTCCCTGCAATAGAAGCACGTTCCATGGTGGGATATCTGGCTGGGTGGGAAGGAGGACTGACAGCTCTGACCATAGTCACCAGCAGCTTTTCTCACACACCACCTTAACACAAACTCCACACAACTCACCTGGGAGAATGCAATGCCTCACACTCTAATTAAATATCCCACAAAGAACCACAACCATGGGTTATGCTGTGTGAAGCACTGGGACACACATGGGACTTGTAGCCAAACAAACGCCAGGACAACACTGTCAGCCATCCATTCAGCACAGGCACACTACCCCACAGGGAAGCAGAGTCAAAAGGAAGGAAGTATGGGCAAGCTGGGAAGGGGGGTGTAGGCAATAGTATGATGGGAGTGGTAGTCACAGCTCAACATCCCCCACCCACATGGCCCAGCAAGCTCACACTGAAGCATGCACACCTACCAGGCAGTGAAGAGCCACTTCAAAGATGTATGACAATGGTGCTCTGTTGTGGGGAGCACAAGGCCATGCTGGGAACTGTGCACCAACCAACAGCAGGACACCACTGACTGACATCCTGAGAGTCAACCTGAACCCACTGCAAGGGTGGCATGCTTCATGGTGGGATAACTGGGCTGGGGGGAGAAGGAGGGCCGGATGTCCACCAAATACAACCAATGCTGTCCATGTACACACCTCAACATTCACATTGAAATGCTTCAAGTTTGTAGGACAATGTGCCACACCAATATCAACCCCTGACTGTGACAACTTAGGACAATGCGATGTACAGGCCTGCATCCAGAGGTACAGTCACAACTGTCAGGTGTGTGAACCATTGATGCCTGCAGAAACATAACATACATTGTGTGTGTCTCCCAAAACAGGTGATGATGGGGACAGAGCAGCAGACAATGAGGAGTCCCTGTCCCAGGCTCCGGGGGACACTGAGCTCACTGGTGTGGAACAGCCTCTGCCCACCTCGGATGGCGAAGACCTACCTGGCCCCTCCGGTGTGAGTCATCATGCAGCACCAGCAGGACCACCATCTGCACCCCCTGCACCCACCCCTCCAACAACTGCCAACACACAGACCACCCCCGCCGACACGGACAGACCAAGGACCAACAATAACAACAGCACAGTGACCCCGGCACAACGTGGAGCAACGGACAACAACACCAGTGACAACCCCCAAGGGGGCCTAGGGTCACCTGTGCGTGCCACTGCAGGTCCCGCACGTGTCGCCAGGGGTGGTAGGAGGGGTGGTAGACATAGGTCGCTGTTTGCAGAGGGGTCTGGACTGCATGTTGACCCACAACTGGCACGCATTGCTGATGCGTACCAGAATAGCACTGGAGAGGTCAGCCAGGTAGTGGGGATCCTCAAGGACATTCAACAACAGCAGGCTGCCCATCATGCCCGCTTGGACTCACACATGTCACGTGTGGACTCACACATGTCCCGTATGGAGACACACATGTCCGGTGTGGAGACACACTTGGCTGGCATGGAGTCCAAGTGGGACACATTGCAAGAACTGACAGCGGTGCATAGGGACATATTGACATGCCTCCGCCAGATTAGCACCAACGTGGCCACACCTCCCTGTGTGCCCACAACATCTGGTGCCGCAACAACTGCAACTGCCACAGGGAGGGAGGATGACTCTGGCGGAGAGTCCCCTGCACCGCAGCAGCCTGCACGTGAGGGTCCCCCCCCAAAGAAGAGGGGTCGTCCGAGGAAGGACAACTGAGAGGCCGATGGCCATGTACATCCCCCAGGAACCCAACACCTGTTCTGGAAATCCACCTTTGTGTGCAAACTGTTCACCCTGTCGCATGCAACCCAACTCTCTCACATGACATGGGGAGTTTAAGTTGGACCAATGTATCAGATGACTGTTGACTTTACTCAGGACATTTCTGCTACCAAGACTTCCAACTGATCTGGGAACTTTGGATTACAATCCCAATGTACAGCACCCACCATCCTGTGCACTATCCTCACACATGTATGTAAATAAACTCACTAATACACCATACTTGCCTCTGTTGTGATTCCAACGTGGTTTCTGTCATGGAGATGATGATCTGCTAAATGACACTGTGCAAACTAACTGCTACAGCAAGTACAACACCGTCATGTGAGTCATGGCGACATGACACATATGAGGGAGACACACCACTAGGGCTACACAACACATACACACCAGAGCCATCTGACTCATCGCCTACACTGATGTTGCCAGGAAATACAGTGCAATGCACAGACACCACACCTATTCACAGTCTGTGTTAACTAGCCCACTGGTGCAGTAAGCAAATGTCTGTCAGATGTGTGACCACAGACAACGCACATCCCAAAGTGAAGCACAGGTTTATTACACATTTGCAACATGTTGTTTCCACTACAGATGCAAGGTAATCCCACGTGGCAGTGGCCACACAGTCAACAAGTGTAGAAGAAAGGAAGTCCAGGGGTGTGGGGCACATCACCTGTAGGGAAACGACAGCTTCCACCCTGGAAGTTGAATCACGGTGTCGGGGGATCACAGTTGACCAAACAACTCTGAAAGTACCCTGTGAAGGACAGAAATGACACACAGTCAAAAGCACTGAAGAACAGGACAGAACTGCAATACTCATGCCCAATACATGTCACAAGATACCCACACAAAACCAAGTTAGCATGTCAACACTGTTGTGGAGTACAGACTACCTGTAAGGACACATCGCTGCACGCATACAGTCAAGTAGCACATGGACACACTCAAACAGCACCAGAGCACCACCAACACATATCACGCAAACTCACATCATTGACATGACATCTCCGGATACTCACATTCAGCTGAAGAAGTTGGTGATGAGCTGTGTGCGGACATCACCCTCAGCATCATCACCATCACTGGCATCGTGGCCCAGGCCAGGATCCTCCACAGGTGGCGGATGTTGGTCATCGTCATCCAGGATGAGAGGCAACTCCTTCCGCACTGCCAGGTTGTGTAGCATGCAGCAGACGATGACAATCTTGCACACCTTTTCTGGGGCATATGGGAGGGCCCCTCCTGTCTTTTCCAGGCAGCGAAAGCGGCTCTTCAGGAGACCAAATGTCCGCTCAATCACTCTCCTGGTCCGACCATGTGCCTCATTGTAGCGCATCTGGGCTGGTGTCACAGGGTTCCTGAGGGGCGTCAGCAACCACGGCATGTTGGGGTATCCGGAGTCACCTACATACAGACAATTGCACATTAGCTGAGTTGGAAAAGAGGGTGGAATACTACATTGCAGAACACACACAATGGTACAAAGTCAGTACACACCGACAAGCCAGGCACGCTGGTTCCGCATCTGTGACATCATCCTCGGGATGCGACTACTCCTCAGCACGTAGGCATCGTGTGCAGAACCGGGGAAACGGGCACACACGTGTGAGATGCTCATATCTGCAAGACATACCACCAGTGCATTGACCGAATGGTAATGTTTGCGGTTCCTGTATGCCTGCTCATGTGCCTGTGGTGGTACCAAAGCCACATGTGTCCCATCAATGGAGCCAATGACATGCGGCATCCTCCCCAGGGCATAGAAGTCACTCTTGACGTCAGTGAGTTGTTGACGTTTAGGGAAATAGATGTACTGGTTCAGGTATCTCAACATAGCCTCCAAAACATCGCGGAGCACACGGCTGAACATGGTCTGTGACATCCCACCAGCAGACGCCACAGTGTGTTGAAAGGTACCGGTGGCAAAGAAGTGTAGGGCTGCCATCACCTTCACCTTGGGGGTCAGCGCTGTAGGGTATGTCCGGCCAGGTTGCAAATGTGGGGCCAACCGCACCGTCAATTCCTCAATCAGTGGCCTGGTGAAGCGGTACCGTCGGATGCAGTCCCGTTCAACCATGGTTGCAAGGTCAGGGATTGGTCTATGGACAGCTGGTGCCCTGCAGTGCATAGGAGAAAGATTGTCAGTCACCCCACATATGTGGCATAGACCAGACTCAATATCACATGATACATCATTACGAGACACAAGTACATGATGTGTGTGCCGTTCCGTAAGGACATGTATGGCACCTACATGGCCAACATCTAACATCACAGTTCAACATGTGTCCTCAACAAGTCCCAGGTTGTGCTATGGGATATCATTAGGCTGTGTCACAGTACCCATGTACTGCTGTCACGTTCCAAACACACACCACAGTGACATGTGAGGACAGATGTGCCCCAGGCATCACAGCACATCGACAGGTAGATTCCCAGGGACCCTGTATTGCCACATGGACACTGGCATGACATGGTGCATCATGAATACACCACAGCAAAACAACCATGACCCCCACAGGTAGTGGTCCCTGTTGCCTTGGCAGGACAGACATGGACGTCTGTGACACACACACGCACAACATCAAAGTCCATGCACAAACAACGTGGATGTGGAGACTGTCTCCCATTGTGCACATGGAATCAGAGACATCGTAAACACAACATGCACACAGACTGTGGAGGGCCATCACTATTGTGGCAATGGGTCACCCTGGGACGTACATACCGTCCCACATGGGACTCAGGGGGTATGTGACATGACATACACATACACAACCGTGAAATGTGACCATGCCACATGCTCTGAAATGAACAGTTGCACATCACAGTGGTCATGTGCACAACACACCAAGGATTCTGTCCCCATGAACACGTGCACAGCCTGGGAGTGGCTGCCCCCAAGTGCCACCCAAAAACAACATGTTGACCCCCATACACAGAAAGGTAATGCAGCCTTACATGCCTTAGGATACAGTGTGGACAGGCTGTGGTGTTGTAGGTGTGCCCCTCACTCCTTGGGAAGTAATGTGGCTGGCATACGTTCACCTGTGACAGGCATGGTGACATATGCCAGTGACTTGTACAGGGACGCGTTGTACAGCAATGGACCGATCGGTGCACACGCATTGGCCATTGCATATGATGTGAGCGAGTACGCTTTGTACAGCAATGGACCGATCGGTGCGCACGCATTGGCCATTGCATATGATGTGAGCGGGTATGCGTTGTACAGCAATGGACCGATCGGTGCGCACGCATTGGCCATTGCATATGATGTGAGCGGGTACGCGTTGTCATCCGATGTGCGCGTTGTACAGCAATGGACCGATCGGTGCGCACGCATTGGCCATTGCATATGATGTGAGCGGGTACGCGTTGTACAGCAATGGACCGATCGGTGCGCACGCATTGGCCATTGCATATGATGTGAGCGGGTAGGCGTTGTCATCCGATGTACGCGTTGTACAGCAATGGACCGATCGGTGCGCACGCAATCGCTATGGCCTGGCATGGCAACGGACGCGTTTTCAAACCTTTAACGAGTCTGATGCTGTGAATTCAGTTGGCCACTCACAACAATGTTGCAAATTCATGGGTCTCATGAAGTTGAACTTTTGAAGGATGCTGTGGGCGTGTGTAAGTGGTGCAATTCCATGGATTGGCCAGATTCAGAAGATGCAAACGACTTGGACCTATCACTTTGGACACATGGGACAGTATCTGCCTCAGCAGCACACATATAATGCTGGCTGTTCCCCTGAGAGCTCACTTGCCTGCACTACATGCTCCAGGACGACATCTGCCACCACCACTGCTGCTGTATCTGCATCCTCTGGATCCTGCAATGGCACGTACTGTGGAGAGAGCCCCAGCCTTCAGCACTGAGGAGAACCAGGCCCTGCTGGACAGCCTCCTTCCACAGTACAGCAAGCTGTATGGGAAACCAGGGGAGCAGGTGAGTGTGCTGTCCACTGCCTTGCTAAATGTGCATGTTGTCTGACTAGGCAAGACTTACAGTCTGCACGCCACTGGATAGCAGGCTCACTGAGTAGTTGTCACCCCCCATAGTGTGTAGTTACATGCACTGAACAGGTATAGTGCAGTAACAGTGCATTTAAACGAGGTTTTACTTCCCAGGCAATGATACCATGTAGTAACTGCTGGCAAACTGTTCATAGCCATCGTTGCACTGCCTGTGTACATCATGTGCCCCTGTGATTGAGACATGTATATCCAAATGTGTGATGCACGGAAATGTTGCATGTGTAGTAATGGGCTTTTCACTTTGTCATCCTCACAGGTTGATGCCCACCAGAAGCAGAAGATATGGCTGACCATCGTCCGGGCAGTGAGATCCGTGGGGGTCTACAAGTGCCGGATCCGTAACTGTCAGAAGAGGTGGCAGGACCTTCGGGGCTGGACCCGGAGGATCGCACGGGTCCAGCTGAAGCTGTCGCCTCCTCGCAGGAGGGGCGGACACCGGACCCTGACCCCCCACATGCTCAGGATCCTGGCGGTGGTCTTCCCTGATCTGGATGGGCAGCTGAAGGCCAGACAGCAGCAAGGAGGGGGTGAGTCCATGACTGCACTGTGAACTTTGTCTGCCATGCTATGTGCCCTCCTCTGACCTGGTTAAACTTCAACAGTACATCAGTCATGTGGTCCAGGATGCATGTCCCTCAATTGTGCACTGCCCACTCCTCATCTGATACCAAGGTGTGGCCCTTACAGTCAGGAAATTGTGTCACTTGGGTACTGTGTCCTTGCATTTTGCTTAGCTCAAGGTGGGGGACAGCATTTGTTCCCGTAACTCTGTGGTGGGCTTCATGGGTGGGTCCATTGCTTACACAATGCCTGAGTACTCACATGTAATCTGCCTGTAACTTTGATATGTGGTCCAATTGCTGATCTGATTCACCACATGTGCCTGGGGTATTTGGCACACACCCATGCTGCGGGTGGGAACAATGTTTGGGCCTCAGGAGTTTGTATATCAAGTGTGTCACACATACTTAGCCACCTGCCTACTGTCCAGGGCTCATCCCTCATTCACGTGGAGCAGGACAGTCATGCCTACTCCAGGCCATACAATACACTCTGTACTCCCACTCCCATGTATCAGCTGACACGTTGTGCTCAGTGAAATGTTCCCTCAGGTGTCTGCCTCTGTGTCATTGTGCTGTGGCTTCGTTGTCAGGACTACTGGGGTGTTTCTCATTTAGGGCTCAGCATGCCACCGGAGATGTGACCATAGGAGACGATACTTGTGTGACATATAGGTGTTTGATCACTTGACCGTGCAGACTGGGGTATGCGAATGTGAAGTTCAGGCAGCTGTTTCCCATTCACAGCAGATTGTGAGGTGCTCAGGTTCCGAGGGTTGTGTTTCAGGTCTCCCATATGTCCAATTGGTATGACGTGGACAAATAAGAGTTCAGATGATGTGGTTTGTGGGAGATGGACATGTGAACTTGTCAGCTCCAGGACTTGCATTCCCCATGATTTATGATTGTGACACAGTGCAGACTGTTGTTGTCTGGCTGCCCTGCCCATGTGACTGGAGACAGTGATGTATGACTTTGCAGGCATGCCTGTGCCATGGCATTAAACTTCCTATGAGTGATCCTGCAGGGGAGTGACATGTGCTACATGCACCCCATTGTGGCATTGACTATCAGGACATGGGTGCATCATGGTGTCTGGTGCTGGTATGCATCACATGCATTTCAAAATAGACTCTGGCCATCCCTTTATCCGGACATCTGTACTGACTCAGTGGCAAGAGTTGTGATGTGTGCATGTTCACATACTTCACCGTGTTCTCTGCACTGTCCAACTACTGTGTAGGTGGTGCATGTGTCCACACTGAGGTATTGCCATCCGACAGACACCAGACAGATGGGTGCAAGGCCAGGAGGGATGTGAGTGCCATGGTTGACCATCAGACTGACAATTGGCTTCTCCTACTCTGTTTGGGCACTTTTGGCAAAGTTCAACTAAGGATGCCAGGGCTTGCTCTGTAATGTGCTGTACTTACTGTGGTGTGTGCGGTCAGTGCAGGTGACTGATGTTTGTCTGTTTCCCTATTGTTTGCAGATACATCCACGGCCACAGGAGGGGACAGATCCACGGACCAGGAGGAGCTGCAGAGCCAGACTGGGTCAGCAGCCGAGGAGTGGTCGGAGGGACCCAGTGGCACGGAGGGCGAGGGGAGCCACACCGAGGAGTCCTCAGCACCATCCACCTCAGCTGAGGACCACAGCAGCTCGGAGGATGACTCCCTTGTGGAGGCGGGTGTCAGCAGCCACCACACCCCAGCTAGTATTGCTGTCCCTGCCACCACCACCACCAGCACCACCGCCCTCCCATCGGCTCCCATTCCAGAGGTCCGTGGAGGCTCCCGTGTTCGGGAGCATGTCTCCTTCGTGCCAGGCACCGCACCCCCTGCCCCTGTGTCCCCTGCTGCCCTGAGGGAGGAGTCTGTGTACCTACTTCACCAGCTCCATGTAGGGCAGACAGCAATGCTGAGTGTCCTCCATGCCCACACCACTCTGTTGACTCAGCTGGTGTCGTTCATGGAGGGCATCTCTTCGGGCATGTCTGCCCTACAGAGGAGCAATAGGTCCATGGACTCCTCCGTGACGGCAGCAGTGTCCCTCCTCCAACAGTCCCTCACCCCTCCTACCTCTGCCCCATCCACACTTCCTGGCACCCTACCTGTCCCAAGCACATGCACACCTGCACATTCACCCAAACACACAGACATGGGCAGCACAGACACACCCACTACAAAAACAAGGCGTGCACGCAGGCATCCTCAGGGGACTGATACCACACCCACAGGGGATGGGGGACAGACACACACACAGGCATCCACAGTCACTCCGCAGTCCTCCGATACCTCTCCCTCCAAGGCCCCTTCCCTTGCCTCACCTGCAACCCCACCTACACAGCGGCTCTTCCTCTGTGACCTCGGCCTCTTCCCCTCCAATCCAGCTGATCCAGCATACAGGGGGAAGAGGAAGCCCACCCACACAGAGGGGAGTGCCCCTCACCCCCGGACACCCTCCCCAGGCACAGACAGACTGAGGCCCCCATCCGCAAGTCCCCCGGACACGGAAGAGCAAGACCCCGCTGCCGCCCTGCAGCTCAACCACCAAGTCTCCTTCCTCTATCCCTCAGGCCCCCACTCCACAGGTGCCCCCACCACACCCTGCCCCAGGTTCCCCCACGCACAGATACACCATCCCCAAAATGATCCGGCCTTCTCCCCTGCCACTTGCTCTTCCAGCACCACACCCCCTGCTGCGCATGTCTGTGCCACTGGTGTGGAGACGGTGTCCTCCCCTCTGTCCTGCCCACCTTACCTGAACCCCATTCTACTCCCCTGGAGATAGGCATTGCAGTGGAGTCCACTACCACCCCGTCTGACTTGGGCACTGCAGTGGGGAACCTGTCCACTCCATCTGCACGGCCCACTGCAGTCGTGCCGGCACCCACACCATCTGACTCATGCCCCCCAGTTGTGCCGGCACACACCATGTCAGACACCTCCACTGCAGTTGTCAGTGACTCTCCAGCACCCACCACCCCTTCCCTGCCTCCTTCTGGTGAGCCCTGATCCTGTCCCTGCGGTGCCTGGCCTGCCCCCCGTATGCCCCTCTGAGGTGAATGTCCCTGGTGTGTAGCAGTGCAGGCATGCAAAGGGTGACATCTGGCACTGTCACCCTGTTTGGACTCTGAGTATGGACTGGCCATTGGCCTTTGTTGTATTTCTGGACTTTAACTTCGTTAACACACAAATGCTGAATAAAGCTACATTCTGTTCTCTAGTGATTTTGCTTCTGATGTACATGATGTTGATGATGCTAACCGTGCCCTTGCTGCAGTGATGGTGATTTTTGATCTCAGGAAAATGAAGTGTTACTGTGCAGGACCCCATGTGGTCCAGGGGGAATGTGTCCTATCCTGTTGTGTATCCATGTCATCTTTTGCAGCAATATGAGGGTGTCATGTTTTCAATATTTGGCAATGGGATTTCCTACTTACATTTGCAATATCACATCTGTGGCTTACACCCCTGCACATCTGTTGTGCTTGCCATTGTTCAATTAGTCTACTTCCTGACCGTGTGACCATCTCCACTGGACATGCAAGTTTGGGCATCAATGGGGAAGGAATCATCTGTGTTATCAGTGCAACTTGCTATACATGTGTGTTGGATTTGTGCTGATGATTTCGGTGACACTCCCATGACCAGGCTGATATGACGGGAGCCTTCATTTTGTGCTAATTGTTGACTGTGTGACCAAGTGTTCTGCTGACATGATAGAGCCCTACTGAGACAACGTATGGCACAGCTTTCCTTACACAGGAGTGGAGTCCCCTCATGGCAGTGTGTAATTCTGTGACATTGCCTGAGCACAAGGTGTGTGTTGTGTGAGCATGTCTGTGTGTGTTCACTTCCATTTTGCTAGGCAGGCTGGGATCCCTAGTGATGTTCCTGTTTGTGATGCTTGCTGAGTTGACCTATGTTCCCCCAAGTCATCTCCCTGGGTTCTCTGTGATGTGGGTGCATGGCACATTACTGGTCATCAGGGTGTCACCCATAGGTGTGTTTGCTGTCAGGGCTGAGTTTGTGGGCAAACGCAGATGGGACACAGTCAGGATTCCCTTGGCACTTGTTGGTTACACCAGTCATGTAATTTCCAGTTTGTGTTAGCTTTCAGTGATTGTGACACGTTGTGTGTGTGACTGCTGCCACTCCTCAGGGTCAGAGCTGCAATGTTGGAAGTTGTCTATGTGTGTTCTTTGTGGGTGACTTGGCTTCTTCATTGGTGTGTGTCTGTGGCCGGGATCCCATTGGTTGGTGTGGTATTGACGTCATGTCCATGTACGGCGTACTGTGCAGTGTGTCAGACATTCACGAGTCTTGTTGAGTGGCCATGTGTGATGGGTTTCTGCACCTTAGTTGCCACCACCACCCCTGGGATTGTCATGGGTGCATGTGCAATGTCACCAGTGCATGTGAGCTTCACTGCTGCACATTGGTGGAGATCATGGTGTGTGGTGTTGAGTGTGTGCAGATGAGAGTTGTTGCCCGGCTTGACCCCTGCCTCCATGTTGGCCTTGGCTGACAGGCCGTGCTGATTGATTTGTGCTTGTGTAGGTGTGATGGTAGTTTGTTGCTCAGGACACATGACTGTGGTTCACAGCGTGAACGACATCTAGCTTTGTCATCACAGTGGGATTATCATGCAGGCCAGTGTCACCACAATGTGGGGACCCTGGGGGTAGTGCTGTGGTGGATCTGTGTCTTGCTGTGTTAGTTGCTGTGCCTACAAGCCTGTGTGACATGTGTAATTTGGGCTCCCTCTCATCTAACAATGCCTGATTGCCCACAGAGGGGATTCGGATCCATGAGTTTCTTTTGTGTGGCACTGTCTGCACATCTGTGTAATTGGTATTCAGGCCTCCTCATGTGTTGTGTGGTTGCCTGGGGACACTGGCACCCCCTCACCTGTTGTGTTTGATATGCAGTGTGGGGCTGCCTGTTTGTGTTTGTGCATCTGCACCACTGCATTGGCATATCTTTAGTGTGCCATTGGCTGTATGTTGTTTGGTGGGTTTCCCTGCTGTCCCTGGGACTCCTAGGTCATCAGTCAGCACAATGATCATGGTTTGTGTGTCCCATTGCTGCCATGGTATGGTATTTGTTCACCTCACATCTACAGTCTCCACAGGATATCTACATTTGTGTGCCCATTGGTGCAAATATGTGGGTCTGCATTATGATGGTCAGTTCTGTCATTGTGTTATTGATGAATGTTGACAGTGTCAGCCCCCATGGGTGATGTTTGTCTGCACATGGCCAAAGGTATGTCTTATTTGCACTGCACTGTTTGCCTCCCCCAATCTATGTTGCTATGGGACACAAGCACTACTTTGCCACTGATGTGTTTGTTGTTCTGTGACCAGGAATCATCCATGTTGTTTAGCAGTTGCAGCTTTTTCAATGTCAACACTTACCTTTTGGTCACTGTGATGATGGGGCTTAGATCCCATTGCCACAAGGTTCAAAAGGTGCTTCAGCTATGGACCCCACACTTACCTTTTGGTCACTGTGATGATGGGGGCTTAGACCCCATTGCCACAATGTTCAAGATGTGCTTCAGCTATGGACCCCACACTTACCTTTTGGTCACTGTGATGATGGGGGTTTAGACCCCATTGCCACAATGTTCAAAATGTGCTTCAGCTATGGACCCCACACTTACCTTTTGGTCACTGTGATGATGGGGGCTTAGACCCCATTGCCACAATGTTCAAAATGTGCTTCAGCTAGGGACCCCACACTTACCTTTTGGTCACTGTGATGATGGGGGTTGGACCCCATTGCCACAGTGGTCATGGTCTGCTTGCATTGTGGAGGCCACACACATTTATGTGTGACACATGTGATAGGGGGTCACATTGTATGTTCAATGTCATGTTCAGTGTTGTAGGCATTTGACACAGTCTACACACGCTTGTCATGGTGTTGGGAGGCTGTTTTTTCTTACATTCCTTATGTTGGAGTATGCTGGTTGTGTCATGCATTACCCATCCTATGAGTAGGGGTGGTGTGGGTGGTAGGCATCCAGCCCCCCATAGGTAGGGGTGGTGGTAGTGACAGGTATCCAGCCCCCCATGGGTAGGGGTGGTAGTAGTGACATGCATCCATCCCCCCATGAGTGGAGATGGTAGTAGTGACAGGTATCCAGCCCCCCATGGGTAGGGGTGGTGGTAGTGGTAGGCATCCAGCCCCCCATGGGTAGGGGTGGTAGTAGTGACAGGCATCTAGCACCCCCTGAGTAGGGGTGGTGGTAGTGGTAGGCATCCAGCCCCCTATGAGTGGGGATGGTAGTAGTGACAGGCATCCAGCCCCCCATGAGTGGGGGTGGTGGTAGTGGTAGGCATCCAGCCCCCCATGGGCAGGGGTGGTGGTAGTGGTAGGCATCCAGCCCCCCATGGGTAGGGGTGGTAGTAGTAACAGGCATCTAGCACCCCCTGAGTAGGGGTGGTGGTAGTGGTAGGCATCCAGCCCCCTATGAGTGGGGATGGTAGTAGTGACAGGCATCTAGCACCCCCTGAGTAGGGGTGGTGGTAGTGACAGGCATCCAGCCCCCCATGGGTATGGGTGGTAGTAGTGACAGGTATCCAGCCCCCCAATGAGTGGGGATGGTAGTAGTGGTAGGCATCCATCCCCCCATGGGTAGGGGTGGTGGTAGTGATAGGCATCCAGCCCCCCATGGGTAGGGGTGGTAGTAGTGACAGGCATCTAGCACCCCCTGAGTAGGGGTGGTGGTAGTGGTAGGCATCCAGCCCCCTATGAGTGGGGATGGTAGTAGTGACAGGCATCTAGCACCCCCTGAGTAGGGGTGGTGGTAGTGACAGGCATCCAGCCCCCCATGGGTAGGGGTGGTAGTAGTGACAGGTATCCAGCCCCCCATGAGTGGGGATGGTAGTAGTGGTAGGCATCCAGCACCCCATGGGTAGGGGTGGTAGTAGTGACAGGCATCTAGCACCCCCTGAGTAGGGGTGGTGGTAGTGGTAGGCATCCAGCCCCCTATGAGTGGGGATGGTAGTGGTGACAGGCATCCAGCCCCCCATGAGTGGGGATGGTCATAGTGGTAGGCATCCATCCCCCCATGGGCAGGGGTGGTGGTAGTGGTAGGCATCCAGCCCCCCATGGGTAGGGGTGGTAGTAGTGACAGCCATCTAGCACCCCCTGAGTAGAGGTGGTGGTAGTGGTAGGCATCCAACCCCCTATGAGTGGGGATGGTAGTAGTGACAGGCATCCAGCCCCCCATGAGTGGGGATGGTAGTAGTGACAGGCATCCAGCCCCCCATGGGTAGGGGTGGTAGTAGTGACAGGTATCCAGCCCCCCATGAGTAGGGGTGGTAGTAGTGACAGGTATCCAACCCCCATGAGTGGGGATGGTAGTAGTGGTAGGCATCCATCCCCCCATGGGCAGGGGTGGTGGTAGTGGTAGGCATCCAGCCCCCCATGGATAGGGGTGGTAGTAGTGACAGGCATCTAGCACCCCCTGAGTAGGGGTGGTGGTAGTGGTAGGCATCCAGCCCCCTATGAGTGGGGATGGTAGTAGTGACAGGCATCCAGCCCCCCATGAGTGGGGATGGTAGTAGTGGTAGGCATCCATCCCCCCATGGGCAGGGGCGGTGGTAGTGGTAGGCATCCAGCCCCCCATGGGTAGGGGTGGTAGTAGTGACAGGCATCTAGCACCCCCTGAGTAGGGGTGGTGGTAGTGGTAGGCATCCAGCCCCCTATGAGTGGGGATGGTAGTAGTGACAGGCATCCAGCCCCCCATGAGTGGGGATGGTAGTAGTGACAGGCATCCAGCCCCCCATGGGTAGGGGTGGTAGTAGTGACAGGTATCCAGCCCCCCATGAGTAGGGGTGGTAGTAGTGACAGGTATCCAGCCGCCCATGAGTGGGGATGGTAGTAGTGGTAGGCATCCATCCCCCCATGGGCAGGGGTGGTGGTAGTGGTAGGCATCCAGCCCCCCATGGGTAGGGGTGGTAGTAGTGACAGGCATCTAGCACCCCGAGTAGGGGTGGTGGTAGTGGTAGGCATCCAGCCCCCTATGAGTGGAGATGGTAGTAGTGACAGGCATCCAGCCCCCCATGAGTGGGGATGGTAGTAGTGACAGGCATCCAGCCCCCCATGGGTAGGTGTGGTAGTAGTGACAGGTATCCAGCCCCCCATGAGTAGGGGTGGTAGTAGTGTCAGGTAACCAGCCCCCCATGAGTGGGGATGGTAGTAGTGACAGGTATCCAGCCCCCCCTGAGTAGGGGTGGTGGTAGTGGTAGGCATCCAGCCCCCTATGAGTGGGGATGGTAGTAGTGACAGGCATCCAGCCCCCCATGGGTAGGGGGTGGTAGTAGTGACAGGTATCCAGCCCCCATGAGTGGGGATGGTAGTAGTGGTAGGCATCCATCCCCCCATGGGTAGGGGTGGTAGTAGTGGTAGGCATCCAGGCCCCTATGGGTGTATATGGCATTGGTGATAGCCATCACGCCCCTATGGTTCTGCTGTTGCTGGTGTTAGTCATTTCTGCATCCCTATGTGTGTGTGTTATATGTCTGGTATGTGTCGTTTGTTTGTGTGGTGGGTGTTTGACTTACCTTCTGCGCCGTACGCGTCCGTACCAATTCCGGTAATATATGTAGAGTATTGGTAGGACCTGCGCGATGGGATTCATGGTTGGTTCGTCTCGTTCGTCTTTCTCGTTGCTTCGACTGCACTCGTGGCTGGCGTGTTCGCCTCGTGAGCCGTGGATCGCCTTGTGGCGCGACCGGAGCTTATGTGCGCCTCTCCCAGATGCTCTGACGTGCCGTGCGTAGCGACGGGCTCGGCACGTACGGAAGGCGCATCGTACTAGTCCGGCCGGACGGTGCTGTATTTTGGCTTCCGTGCGACTCGATTCTGCGTTTACGGATCCGGCTCGGGCGGGGAACAGGAGCTGCATTGGGTGAGTACGACTGGGTCGGGATCGGGGCAGTTGTGCGCATCGTACTTGCTCGTTCGGACGTATGTTCGAATCGGTCGGGAAACACGCGTTCGGCTTGGTTTTTTTCCGGACGAATAGTGTTAGGTGCGCTTCCGGCCGAGATCGGAATCGACCCCTGTGTTGGGGATTTTAACATTCATGGAAGTCCACCAGGACCTTGCACATGCTTGGGTCTATTCAGATCTGTAGAGGAGTGCAACCTCCCTCTTTACATGAGAGGGGAGGTTGGCTTATCATCACTAGGCCTTGATCCGGACTTTGCTCTCTAAATAAAGCATGCCATTGCAGAGGGTCCACCCCATGGTGCAAAGATGGGCAAGACTATTACTAAAGCCCCCAAACAGAACCATGAAGATGACAGGAAGAGAAGTCCACTCTATGCTCATGCTGGACAAATCTAAGGAGATTTTCCATACTATCATGGAGTCTCATGCTGCTATAGAACACAAAATAGATGGCATAGCACTTGATGTAGGAATATTCCACGTCGATCATAGGAACCTTTCCAAGACAGTAGCTGAGACCACGTCCACTTTGGCGGTTCTACAACCTTTAGTAGTTTATTTACAAAGGGCCAGATGTACAACCCTTACATTTTGCGACTAGCAAATTGCGTCGCTTTGCGACTTGCAATTTGCGACTCGCAAAATGCAATTCACAAGTGTCTCAGACACTGTTAGAGATTCCTAATGGGGCTGCAAATTGCCTGCCTCATTATTATTCATGAGGCAGGAGCTATTTGTGACCCCATTAGGAATGGCCAGAACTCACAGGGATGGTGGCCTGCTGAGGTCAGCAGACCACCATGTCTGTGACTGCTTTTTTAATAAAGCGATACAAAAGGGGATGATGGACGGAACGTTTGAGCCAATCAAACACTCACCCCCAGTCAACTGATCTGGGTTTAATCCATCATCATTCTTTAGCTCACTCCACCACCCCAGTTCAGACATGGCCATATGCAAATCAGTCTGACCCTGTGCCTCATGGGAACAGTCCAGCCCGAACTGCCAAGCCATGTCTTCCCTGGACCGGAAACAAGCATCCTAGGACCGGTTTCTGGCATTCCAGCCGTCATCAGCCAGGCTTGCTTGAATCAAGTGGCAAAGTGAGCAAGGGACCCACGTCTGGGCATACCCCGCCAACTTAGGGCGAACAAAGCGATACAAAGGGGATGATGGACGGAACGCTTGAGCCAATCAAACACTCACCCCCAGTCAACTGATCTGGGTTTAATCCATCATCATTCTTTAGCTCACTCCACCACCCCAGTTCAGACATGGCCATATGCAAATCAGTCTGACCCTGTGCCTCATGGGAACAGTCCAGCCCGAACTGCCAAGCCATGTCTTCCTGGACCGGAAACAAGCATCCTAGGACCGGTTTCTGGCATTCCAGCCGTCATCAGCCAGGCTTGCTTGAATCCAGTGGCAAAGTGAGCAAGGGACCCACGTCTGGGCATACCCCCGCCAACTTAGGGCGAACAAAGCGATACAAAGGGGATGATGGACAGAACGCTTGAGCCAATCAAACACTCACCCCCAGTCAACTGATCTGGGTTTAATCCATCATCATTCTTTAGCTCACTCACCACCCCAGTTCAGACATGGCCATATGCAAATCAGTCTGACCCTGTGCCTCATAGGGACAGTCCAGCCCGAACTGCCAAGCCATGTCTTCCTGGACCGGAAACAAGCATCCTAGGACCGGTTTCTGGCATTCCAGCCGTCATCAGCCAGGCTTGCTTGAATCCAGTGGCAAAGTGAGCAAGGACCCACGTCTGGGCATACCCCGCCAACTCAGGGCTGAACAAAGCGATACAAAGGGGATGATGGACGGAACGTTTGAGCCAATCAAACACTCACCCCCAGTCAACTGATCTGGGTTTAATCCATCATCATTCTTTAGCTCACTCCACCACCCCAGTCAGACATGGCCATATGCAAATCAGTCTGACCCTGTGCTCATGGAACAGTCCAGCCGAACTGCCAAGCCATGTCTTTGGACCGGAAACAAGCATCCTAGGACCGGTTTCTGGCATTCCAGCCGTCATCAGCCAGGCTTGCTTGAATCCAGTGGCAAAGTGAGCAAGGGACCCACGTCTGGCATACCTCGCCAACTTAGGCGAACAAAGCGATACAAAGGGGATGATGGACGGAACGCTTGAGCCAATCAAACACTCACCCCGATCTGGGGGTGAGTGTTTGATTGGCTCAAACGCTCCGTCCATCATCCCCTTTGTATCGCTTGGTCGCCCTAAGTTGGCGGGGTATGCCCAGACGTGGGTCCCTTGCTCACTTTGCCACTGGATTCAAGCAAGCCTGGCTGATGATGGCTGGAATGCCAGAAACCGGTCCTAGGATGCTTGTTTCCGGTCCAGGGAAGACATGGCTTGGCAGTTCGGGCTGGACTGTTCCCATGAGGCACAGGGTCAGACTGATTTGCATATGGCCATGTCTGAACTGGGGTGGTGGAGTGAGCTAAAGAATGATGATGGATTAAACCCAGATCAGTTGACTGGGGGTGAGTGTTTGATTGGCTCAAACGCTCCGGTCCATCATCCCCCTTTGTATTGCATTGGTCGCCCTGAGTTGGCGGGGGTATGCCCAGACGTGGGTCCCTTGCTCACTTTGCCACTGGATTCAAGCAAGCCTGGCTGATGACGGCTGAAATGCCAGAAACCGGTCCTAGGATGCTTGTTTCCGGTCCAGGGAAGACATGGCTTGGCAGTTCGGGCTGGACTGTTCCCATGAGGCACAGGGTCAGACTGATTTGCATATGGCCATGTCTGAACTGGGGTGGTGGAGTGAGCTAAAGAATGATGATGGATTAAACCCAGATCAGTTGACTGGGGTGAGTGTTTGATTGGCTCAAACGTTCCGTCCATCATCCCCCTTTTGTAATGCTTTTTTAATAAAGCAGTTTTTTTTTTAAAATGCAGCCCGTTTTCCTTAAAGGAAAAAGGGATGCATTTAAAAAGAAAACTGAAACATTTTCAGTTTCATTTTAAGGGCAGGCAGTGGTCCCTGGGACCACTGCCTGCTCTTAAAAATATTTTTGCATCCATTCACAAAGGGGAAGGGGTCCCCTGGGGACTCCTTCCCGTTTGCAAGTAGCTTACCACCTACTTGAAGTAGGTGGTAAACTGCAAGTGTTTTGCGGCTGCAAATGTGCTTGCAAAACAATGGTACATTACATTGCGACTCGCTATTAGGAAGGGACGCCCCTTCCTAATAGTGAGAGTCGCAAACCCTATTTCGCAAGTCACTGACTCGCAAAATAGCGTTTGTACATGCCAGGACCCTTTTTTGCAGTCGCAAACGGGCTGATTTCCCGTTTGCGACCACAAAAACTGGTCGTACATCTGGCCCAAAGACAAATGTCTGAACTAAGCAAGGGGGTGCAACACTAGTCTGAAAGGGCGAGGGCGATTACACTGTAACAATATCCAAATCAATGGACTCCTTGAAAAAATAAAGGGTCCCTCAGTGGAATTGTAAATAGAGATATGGCTCATGGAGTCAGTACTCTTAGGTAGGGGTGGGTGGAATGTTTAATTCTGCCGGCGGAATTGGAGGAGTTTAGTAATTCCGCGTTACTCTTGTAAGATGGAATTACTAATAAATTCCTCCACTCTGCTCTGCCGACGGAATTAATCAGCACTAGCATGTGCTGTGAGTCTATGGAACTCCAAGGAGATCCGCCTGTCACTGTACTGTCCCCGCAAAACTTGGTTCACCTAATAATTCAGAATTGTCATTAGCTGCATTCATGACTCTAACCCCTGAAGGTTCTGCTGGTAGCTGTCTTTGTTATTTTCTCATTGTCTTCAGCACATTTCTGTGACATGGAGCTTGTTAGCGCGGGCAATTGAAAGAGAGAGATGGGGAGGGGGCGCGAGAGTTGACTCTGGCAGAGAATCCTGACTTCCAGAGTAAAGAGGAGGAAGGAAGATGAGAAGTGATGGGACATGGAAGTAGCAGGGTGAACTTGAGTATGAGAAGCATGAGTGGCAGATGTCCTTCAGAAACATGGCACACTATTTAAGATCACCGGAAAGGGTGCCCTAGCAAAGAGATACCAATGATGAACTGGAATCAGGAGGTCACGTGACCCCCAACCCCTACAATTCATCTCCTCAATGGCAGATTCCTAGCTCCTTGGGTTATGATTCGCTGTCTACAGTACCTCTGTAAATGATCCCTCCTGCCCGCAGACAGGTAAGTGACACGTTTGTAATCTTCATTTATTGTCTTACAGGTTGCACGGTGATTTAGCAGGCCAGTATTAAGTTTGCCTTGAGTCGCATCGGGCCACGTGCACATGGAATGGAGGATAAAATGGAGAGCAGATTTTAAGTAAGAAATGCAAAGCATGTTTATGCAATTTCTTGTAGCACTCACAGTGGTGCCAATGCGATTATTATACAGAACATGGCGCGGCTGCTAGAGTGAAACTCTGAAGGGGGTGCTGTCAGATGAATGGGTGAGCAGGGGAGACACTTGCTGCTGCTATATGCAATTAAACAGAATGATTATGAGCATCGTCACAGAACCCCTCCTTTGAATGACGGGTCCGCGGAGTCTCACAGACTTTTTATGTTACTCAGCTGAACTGCAGAGTAAAACTCTGTGAGTTCCGCCCACCCCTACTCTTAGGATCATAGGATCGCACTCAAATGTCTTACTGGTGAAAGAGCAGATAGATTCCAGACGTGGCCCTTACCCCTGGGTGACCCCGTGCACAATGGTGATGTGTATATTAAATTACCAGGATAGGGGCAACATCCAGCAACTTCCCCACAGGCACGGCCCTTGAGACTTGGAGGACTACAAGATTCATATCTTTCTGGACCATGCCTCACTTCAACAGAAGAAAAGACAGAGCTTCACGGAGGTCAGGCAAGCATTAAAAGGTCTAAATATAGCCTTCAGGGGGGTGTCCAAGATGGCACTCGAGTAGCAGTCTTCTCTCAGAGCTAGATCATCGCTATTGTCGCAAAGGGGCAGATGTGGCATGCCACAGGCCCCCACATGGCCTGACCCCCGCTGGAGATCTGTTGGCAACTGGTGGAGCTCGTTCCCAGCTTCTGTTTGCTGCCACACCCCTTCTTGACAACATGGAGCGACTGTCAGGTGCCGCCTGCTGTGACCTCATTATGGCGGCTTCCGCAACTTTTCACCCTCGAAGAATTGGCTATTCCGCAGACTGACCCCAGGGGCACTAGCATTGCACGGATAGCCTCCCTGCAATA
This sequence comes from Calotriton arnoldi, assembly GCA_963921515.1. Lineage (NCBI taxonomy): Eukaryota > Metazoa > Chordata > Amphibia > Caudata > Salamandridae > Calotriton > Calotriton arnoldi. The sequence goes on from CAWUFW010009082.1 coordinate 625,820, forward strand.
ATAAGGAGCAGTGCCCTGATGGAGCTCTCCGACCCATGGCGGTGTCACTGCTGGATTCCCCCCAGGGCTGCAGACGCGTCCGTGGGGCTTGAGCTTGGAGACAATGTGGAGCGGCGAGTATTGTGGCCTTGCGGGGGAGACACCTCGAGCTCATGACCGTGGCTCCAGCTCTCCCCTCCTCCCAGACAAGACACATGCCGTAGAGCCCAGGGAGCAGTATTGTGGTGACGAAGACAGGCCGAAGCTGCATGACATACGTGGAGGGGGGTGCTGCGCCGGACTCCTTGGGAGCGGAGAGGCCTGGGGATCCCACCAAGTCACCATACCTGAATATCTGAGCACATCTTTAATTTGAAGACCCTGGACATTGGAACGCGCCATGTAACTAAAGACCTCCATAGCCAGTGTGGTCTTACTGGGGAGGCTGGTGAGATGCTGCTCATACCCCTTGAAATGCCTGGACCCTTCCATCACCTCAACATGGGGCATATCCAGCTGAGATGCATCTGAGGGTCCCTCGTGGGATATGCCTGGTTAACATTGATGAGCACAGTTCCCGCTAAAAGTGAGAACAATCCTGGGGCCTAAAGATCACACCAAGGCGTGGTGGGCTTTAGGGTGCCTGCAGCTCCGGGGGTCCACAACCTTGGGGTGCCACATATTACGCTCCCTCTGCATGGTGATCACCTGCTCCATCTGAGGTCACTATAGAACTCACATCCCCCTCATCATACTAGTACCTAACGCCGAAGACGCATATCTGCTACATCCATTGGGCCTGGAGGTGGACCCGCCTAGGACTGCTGTGTGCTGCTTCTTCATCATTGCCTACCCTCATGGCAAGTGTTGTGAAGGAATTAATCAAAGTGAATGAAAGCATCGCTGAAAAGGCATCGCTGCGCTGGGGGCATCGGCACTGGTCCTCTACTCATCCCACGCAGGGATATGCTGTGAAAGACAAGACCCCTGTTGTTCAACTGGCTACAACCCCAGTGCAAAACTCCTCTGCGACTGTCTCCAGTATCTGGAATCATTCTCACCTGAACGAAGCTACTGCACTGATCTACCATATCCTCCAACCGCAGCAATTAAAAAGACATCACCCTCAAAGACATGTTCGGCAAACCCCCCGCTAAGAAGCCTGACCACAGCGGGGACGCCTTGCTGCCTACGCCCAATCTCAACGTTCGGGCCCCCATGAGGAGGACACCCCGGTCACCCTTGCATTCTCGTAAGGCCTCTTTGGTGCAAAAAGGGAAGACCTAGCAGCCCTGAAAGGGGATAAAGTGACGTCAAAGTCAAAGACATCAAGAGGGACATGATTGGAGATTTAGGTCAGAGGGTCAACACTCTGGAACAGACCAGTGACTCATGTGAGGAGAAGCTGGACAATCACCGCTGTGAGTTGATGGAGGGACAAAAATACTGAACTCCAGTATCAGAAGGATGGATCTTGAAAATCGATCCCCACATTCCAGTATTCTAATTAAGGGAGCCCCTCAACAAGCAGATTGAGGGAAGCTAGAGGATTATGTCACCCGTCTGTTTCGCCATGTGGCCCCGGACCTCGCAGAACAAAACATTGTGGTAGATCGAACTCACAGAGCAGTACGTCCGGCCAAGTCTCCTGGTATGCCACAGGATATACTCATCTGCCTCCACTACTATCGACAGAAAGAAGCTATCATGCGGAGGTGCATGTCAGAAATGCTGTTGAGTTTGAGGGAGCGAAAGTAAGGCCAGGACCTTTCCCCATAACACTGCGGCGCAGGGTACTTCGACCCATAACCGACTTCCTGCAGGAAAAAGGAATCCGATATGAGTGGGGCCATCCATTTCGACTTACCTTTGTGTGGAACAATGAAACATGGAGCGTCGGCACTCTGGAGGAAGCCCACTCCCTGCTTGACATGAACAAGCTCCAGGGGGACGGCTCCACTTATCCTCAACAGCAGCATTCAACAAAACGTCCAGTGGGGAATCGTTGCTCCTCTCGCTCAGCCGAAACACAACAACTTAGCAAACCCACGGAGACAGAGAGTCATAAAGAGAGGGCTGCACTACTGCATCAATTGCAACACCAAGACAGTGTATCAGACCCAGATGATAAATAAAGTGGTTATGACATGATTCACGGACAGAATATCGACACCTAAAATATCCCCATACCACAATATCGTGTTTTAAATATCGATGTCAAAAATAAGACATCCTATATTTATAATGGTAAGTACAAAAATATCGAAAAAAATATCGATGTCAAAAACATTAGTTGTACAAAATATAGTTTTTTTATATATATAAAATAAAATAATAAATATTAAATATATTAAATAATAAAATTAATTTAAAAAAATAAATTAGATTTAATATACATTTTAACAAATATAACGAATAAACTTAATTAAAAAAAGTTAAACACACATATATATTAATTAATAGATATATATTTACTTTAAAACCATTAATAAACTATTAATTTTAATGTATTTTATCATTTTAACATGATATAAAAAATTAACAAATAAATATATATATACATATACCAATAAAATAAAATCTATTAAATAAAACATTCTATTATAAATTAAAACATTAAACTATTTAAAAATCTTTAAACTTAAATTTACCACTCCAGTCAGTGCAACAGTAGGGAAAGTGTTGCATAGCGGAGTGGTAAAAATTACTATTCCCACTCCAGTGATTGCAACAGTAGGGAAAGTGTTGGATAGCGGAGGGGTAAAAATTGCTATTCCCACTCCAATGAGTGCAACAGTAGGGAAAGTGTTGGATAGCGGAGGGGTAAAAATTACTATTTCCACTCCAGTGAGTGCAACAGTAGGGAAAGTGTTGGATAGCGGAGGCTTAAAATGTACTATTCCCACTCCAGTCAGTGCAACAGTGGGGAAAGTGATGGATAGCGGAAGGGTAAAAATTACTATTACCACTCCAGTGAGTGCAACAGTAGGGAAAGTGCTAGATAGCGGAGGGGTAAAAATTACTATTCCAACTCCAGTGAGTGCAACAATAGGGAAAGTGTTGGCTAGCGGAGGGGTAGAAATTACTATTCCCACTCCAGTGAGTGCAACAGTAGGGAAAGTGTTGGATAGTGGAGGGATAAAATTTACTATTCCCACTCCAGTCAGTGCAACAGTAGGGAAAGTGTTGGATTGCAGAGGGGTAAAAATTAGTATTCCCACTCCAGTCAGTTCAAAATTAAAAACAAACAAAATATGAACAACAACAACAAAAAAATTAAAAAACAAAATACATAAACAAATATATAAATATGTTAAAAATTAAAATACAAATATATTTAATATAGAAATAATCATATTATAATGTTAAATACATATGACAAATACCTACAAATATTAAATTAAATAAAATAAAAAAATAATTTTCTAACAAATATTTTTAGTTAGAAATTATTTTGAAACAAAAACATTAATTATTACATAAATTTAGTTTATTTACTTCCTACCCTATAACACCACACAATTCACAACCCACATCTAAATTTAAAAAAAATGTACTTCCATAATTAACATAATTAATTATCAATTAAAGAAATATCATGAATTTAAAAAACAAATTAAAACACATACAAATTAATTAACTCCCCACCCTTTACCCCATGATCCCCACAGCCCACAGCTAAAATTAAACTGTAAAAAAATTAATAACACAATTAAAATTTATTTTCAATTAAAAAACTAATAGTATCTAACAACTAATTATAAAGTAATTAAAATTAATTTACTCCCCACCCTTTACTCCTATAAAACAAAAACCCACACACAAAACAATTTAAACAATTTCCCTAATTAATTATCAATTAATTATTATTAATGATCAACTAATTAATAATTAATTAAACATAAATTACTTCCCACCCTTTACCCCTATAAACCCCACAACCCACAACTAAAATTAATTACACAATTTCCATATTTAATTTTCAATTAATTAATTAATATATTTAAACATAAATTACTTCCCACCCTTTACCCCTATAAACCCCACAACCTGCACCTAAAATTAATTGCACAATTTCCATATTTAATTTTCTATTCATTAATTAATATTAATTAACAACTAATTAGTAATTAATTAAAAATAAATTACTTCCCACCCTTTACCCTTATAATCCCCACAACCCTCACCTAAAATGAATTACACAATTTCCACATTTAATTTTCAATTAATTAATTAACAACTAATTAGTAATTAATTAAAAATAAATTACTTCCCACCCTTTACCCCTATAAACCCCACAACCCTCACGTAAAATTAATTACACAATTTCCATATTTAATTTTCAATTAATCAATTAAAATTAATTAACAACTAATTATTAATTAATTAAAAAGAAATTAAAAATAAATTACTTCCCACCCTTTACCACTATAAACCCCACAACCCGCACCAATTTTTTTTACACAATTTCCATAATTAATTACCAATTAATTAATATTAATTAACCAATTAATAATTAATTACAAATAAATTACTTCCCACAATTAACACTATAAAATCTCAATTAATAAATAAAATATAGTCAATTTATTATAATTAAATTACTTCCCACCCTCTTCCCCTATAAACCCACAAGCCGCTACGGAACTAAAAAACGCAAAATTTAATTAAAAAAAAATTGATAACTACCACAAATTTAACACATATTTTAAAAAACCAATATAAAAAATACATCACATACATTTAAAATATACACTAAAAACCATAACACTAATTACAAAATCGATATTTTAAACAACTATATTTTTGTAAACGTTACTAATGACTTCTATGTTTTTAAAAACGATATTTCTTACCTTAAAATCGAAATTCTTGACCACGATGTTCTTGCTGTCGATATTTCTGTGTCACGATATTTACAACTCGATATTTGTGTAAGTCAACATTTCTAACTCAATATTTTGTCTAAATATCGTTACGACACTCTACCAACAACCTCTGGCGACGGGTATTTCCCCTGCGGGACGAGTCACATTTCAACCTTGGAAAGGGAGGATCCCGGGGTCCCGCTCACCTCCTCTTGCCACTTTCTCTGGTAACAGCAGAGCTCCCGCTCCCAGACCCTATCTGGAGACAACTACAAGTACTTGCCTGCGACATGGACCCTCAGTTTTTTCAACATTGTGTTCCCGGGAGGGGAACTCCTCAGTTATACTGTTCTACATTCTCCCCCCCATTCCCTCACTCAACGTTCTCAATTCTGCCAGACACACCTCAGGCATCATTAGCTGACAGACACACAGGAGAAATCACAACACTGCCAACTTTAACCTGTCCGCCTCCTGTCTGCCTCATGTTCTTCAACATGGTTAAGATATTAAGCCTTAATGTTTGGGGTCTCAACATTCCAGCAAAGCTTCTGGCACTCCTCTCCTTTCTTAGGGATGCTAATTGTGACATCTGCTTATTGCAAGAAACACACCTCCGACAAGAGGACTGGAAGTGCCTATGGTCATGATGGTTTGAACTGCAATTTGTCTCCAGCGGACCAGGAAAAAAAGAGGGTGTAGCTATATCAATAGCCACGCACTTCCCGGGGAGGGTAGTCCAAACACAAACAGAACTGCCCGCAGACTCCGATCTATACACCTAGACATGAAGGGATATACATTCAAGCTTGCAAATATATATGCCCACCAAGAGACCTTCCTTAAAAATGCGATGGCATGGGTACTGGCCATTCCAGTCGCAGTCGTACTCATGGAGGCAACTTTAATATTGTCCCCGATGCCCTCCTGGATAGGTCGGTCCAAAGAACGGGACAGACCGGGCCAGCAATGGTTAGCAGACATGGGGTTGGTGGACATATGGAGACAACGCAACCCGACAGCGAAGGACTATAAATTATTTTCGGCAGCACACCAAACATATGCAAGGATAGATCTCTTTCTGACCTCCTAGTGCTTCACTACAGCCACCACAGCAGTAGAGATTGGAGTGGCCACACTCTCTGATTACTCATCCATTGTTATTACGCTACATCTACCTGGCTTGAAACCCCAACATTGCACCTGGAGCCTCAATCACAAATTACTTACCTATGATTCCACCATATCTGAAATAACCAATGTCATACATACCTTTCTAGACACCAATGATAAACCAGACACTCCTGTTGCTTTACTGTGGGATACACTGAAGGCAGTCATCTGGGGCCAATTCATAGCTTTCGTGGTCCGATTTAATAAGGACAAAAGAGAAAAGAGTGCTCAAAAAGAAGGAAAAAAGAGAATTAGAGGAGTTCCATAAATGCATGGGTCCTCTTCAGACCCGGCACCAACTTACAGCAGCTCACAAACAACTCAAGGCCCTAGACATGGACAAGTATGCTCTTTTGCCTACGAAACAGAAATATTATGCAGGGGTAACAAGATGGGCCACTTATTGGCCGATCAGCTCCGAGCTCAAACCCACCAACAATGAGTGGTTGCGAATAAGGGGACACAGGGCAATAGAGTGTCTCAGGATAAACAAATTGCCCAGGAATTTTAACACTTCTACTCTACTCTATACACAGATGAAGCCCTCAAGGTGGGCAATGCACAGCCACAATTAACCCATCTCTCTCAAGGTGAATCTTCAAAATTGAATAAAGACATCCACCCTAATGAAGTGCTCATGGTCATACAATGTCTACTACCGAGCAAATCGCCTGGCCAAGACAGATATACTTCTGGATATACTTCTGACATTTATAAAGCGTTCATGACCTTCCTTGATCCCCTCCTGACTCGTCTATATAACTCATTTAGCAACACAAGCATGCTCACTGCAACCATCACAGTCCTCCCTAAACCCGGAAAAGTCCCGGCGTACTGCTCATCATACTGTCCCATCTCACTGTTAAATATTGATGTCAAGACCTTTACCAGCATTTTGGCATCTCTTCTTGCCCCCTACATGCAGCATCTAGTTGATCTTGATCAAGTCTGGTTTATACTCGATAGAGGCTGCAGCGACAAATCTAAATACATTTTCCATCTCCTTGATAAAACACAATGCTCCCTTCTACCTGCACTTCTCTTATCTGTCGACGCAGAGAAGGCATTTGACCATGTGCACTGGTCGTACCTCAGCTCGGAGCTTGCCAAGATTGGATTGGATACATGGTTCCAGAGTTGGATCTGGTGTAGCCACGCAGGTCCTTGGGCTATGGTCAGGGTTAATGGGATGTTGTTGCAGCCATTCGACGAGGCAAGAGGCACCTGACAAGGTTGCCCCTCTCTTCGTTACTATTTGCCCTTTACATGGAACCTTTTGCTGAACAAGTACGCAAGAATCCTAACATATTGGGCATATCAACAGGGGGTAGGGAGCACAAGTTGGCTCTTTATGCCGACGATATCATGATTGCTGTAGCACAATTATTCACGCCCTTGCCTTTACTAATGCACGAGATGGAGACGTTCGGACAAGCCTCTGGATTTAAAATTAACTTCCAGAAATCTCAGGCCCTCAATCTTACTATTCCCAAAGTTGATCAAGCCAAGCTTGAACATCTTTTCCCCTTTGCATGGGCCACTCACGAAGTTAAGTGCTTGGGCTTGCAGACCTACTCTATGCAGGGTTGTACGGATGACAATAACTATGCTACACTCCTCTCCAACACCCAGTCTGATCTTGCCTCATGGAAGGGGTAAACACTTTCCTGTCTAAGGCGGCTTGCAGCTATCAAAATGACTCTATTGCCCAAGATTCTCTATATTATGCAGACACCTATTCTTCAGCCCCCCCACACATATTCTGGGGAAACTGCAACACCTCATAAATGACTTCATTTGGACTGGGAAAAAAGCTCATATGGCAAAGAAACAAAATTTACTGTAATGGTAGTAAATGCACACCAATAATGTGGACTGTAGTTCAACAATTTAAACTGATATTCTGCGTGCGACCAGGGTATCACTGTCTGATCAACCAGCGTATAGATTCAATGAAAATAGGAAGCGTTATCCAGCTGGGTAACGTCCCCCGATTGCACAGCGGAACTCCGATGTGGAGGTTCCTCCAATCTTATTCAGTGAATAGAAAACAGGTAGTCATTGGAGTGATGTTTATTCAACATTGTTGTTTGAAATCAAATTCAAATTCCTTCCAAAGGATTGTTGTTCAAACCCGATGGTAGTTCAAGCCCAATGCATTTCGGGTGAACACTTCGTCAGGGAAAATTATGTTTAAAAAACAATGAAATGGAAACTGCGGATGTAAAACAAGCTCATAATTGCATCAGGACAATTAATGGTAATAATGTGGAGCACCTCATCGAGGTGTATAGAAATATTGAAAAATTAATGAGAGATTTAAAGAATAAATTCCCCTGCAGCGAGTGAACCCAGTGAGGATAAGTCATAGGTAATGATGTGTCAGTGACAGATTAATCAAGCGTGGCTGGTCGGGCGTGACTAAAGAGAAACAAGAAATCAGCAAATACAACCTTCAACGGGCATGTAAAGAACAAGTATTGTGCCATCTGAGGCCAACGAGTAAGTTATATCGCGAAACTGGCAAGGAACGTATAGTGCGTGTAAAGAGTTGCTTTGACTGTTGGTGCTAATAAATCATGCAAAGTGTAACAATGTACAGGCAATCTTATTGCAAATCTGGCATTCCGGCAGCTGTCAATGGAGATAGAAACATGCACAAGATGATACAGTGCAGGTGTTAACAAACATTCTTACCGCGGTTCCGACATTTGAAAAGTATCCCGTGATGGAAGACCAGTACGTGTGCGGCGAGAGTAAACAAAGGGATAGAAATAGAAAGCGTTCCGGAAGTGGGGCGCCCTGAAGATACCGAAAACGTTTAATCAATCAAATCACCATGCAAACACGAAAACAAAAATTACGAAGACGGGTAGTGACATAGGAGAAAAAAGTAAAAAGTGAAAAGTAAAATAAAAAAAAACTCAATCCACTGATAGTGGAAAATGGGGGCCATCTTTGAATGGTCGATCGATCAAAACTAAAGGAAGGAACAAGTGAAACCATCTTGAATGAAGTAAATGGGATAAATGGGAAAACGGAAATAAACTACTATCAAAAGTAAAGAAAGACATAGTGGGGGAGGTGAAAACCAACGTATAAACAAACATAAGGAAGGTATAGGTAAAATGGAAAGAGTTGGAAAGAAATGTTGAGGCAGAGTACAGTGTGAAAATGGAGGCACCATTGCCATCGTTAAATCGAGTGAATAAGGCAAATGAAAGAGCAGGAATTGGTCACTATCAAGAGTGGAGAGACCAACGTATAAACAAACATAAGGAAGAAGTGAGTAAGATACAATAAAATAAAAAGAGTTGAAGTGAAAAGTAGAGTACAGTGGGGAAATGGAGGCACCATTACCACCGTTACCAAGCGATAGAAGTGGGCAAGTTATAGCAATTTACAGGAAACAACTGTATTCAATGCGATCATTGAGTCCATTCAGTATGATGGTATCCAGCAATTTTGTCCAAAAGATTTCTCTTTGAAGGAGGTATTTGTGATTGTTTCGACCTTCACATAAGTCCACGGATTCTAGTACCAGGAATCTGAGTTGACTGATGTTATGCTTGGACTCCAAAAAGTGTGTAGCGCCGACGGATTTCTGATTCATGGTCCTGATGTTACTTTTATGTTCGTTCAATCTGGTTTTGAATTTACGTTCTGTTTTCCCCACGTATCCCAATCCGCAAGGGCATTTTAATAAATAGACCACGTTTTTGGTGTCACAGGTAGCTGTAACCTTAAGTTTGATTTTGTTGCCTTTGCATGGTTGAGTTATAGAATTGCCTTTGATGATGTTGTTGCAATTATTGCAGTTTAGGCACAGAATTGTGCCCTGGTGTAAGGGGATTGCGTTGTTTGATCTAGGTATCGAAAGCATTTCTTTGATGTTTCTACTCCGTTGGTATGCGAACAAGGGTGGTTCTGAGAAAAGTCCATTGAAGACTGGCTCCAATTGTAACATCAGCCAATGCTTAAAGATGATTCTCTTAAGTTTCGGACTCTGTTTGGAAAATTTCGATACCAGGACCATCCGGTCTTTTTTGTTCCGTTGGGTAGAAGTTAGGAGTTCTTCTCGGGTTTTGGTACTGAATCTTGTCAAGGCCAGATTGAGGATTTCTGGAGGGTATCCTCTGTTGCTAAATCAATGGAGCATTTCAGAGGTATTGGTAGATAGTTTGACAGGATTAGACGTGATGCGTTTGACACGGAGTAGTTGGGAGTAGGGCAGATGTTTCTTCAACGAATGTTGGTGAAAGCTGTTATAATGCAGTAGATTGTTGCGGTCAGTGTCTTTTCTGAAGGTGTTAGTTTCTAATTCATTCTTGGTTTTGATGATTGATACTTCTAGGAAGTTAATGGTGGTATCACTGATGTTATGGGTATATTCAATCCGATCACTGACATGATTTAACTGTTGTATGGCTGTTGAAAGTTCTTGATGAGAGCCTTTCCATAACAGGAAAATGTCATCTATGTATCGGACGTACATGATGAGATTGTCAATCCAAAGTTCAACAGTTAGGATGTGATCGAGCTCGAACTTGTGCATGAATAGGTTGGTGTAGCACGGAGCTACACAATTGCCCATAGAAGTTCTGTTCAATTGAAGAAAGTAATCTTGCTCATACGTAAAATAACTATGATATAGTGTGTAGTGAAGAAATTCAAGAAGGAAGATCTTCAGGTCCTGATCCAACTCCGTGGTAGTCAGAAAGTACTCAATGGTGTCCATGCCCATGTCATGTGGAATGGATGTATATAGTGACTTGAAGTCTATTCACTGAATAAGATTGGAGGAACCGCCACATCGGAGTTTGGCTGTGCAATCGGGGGACGTTACCTGGCTGGATAACGCTTCCTATTCTCAAAGAAACAAACTTACCTTACTCAAGCTGAGGGGGGTCTGTGCATACCTCATTTAGTGTGATAATACCAGGTGGCTCAACTAAGATACATAGTGGAAAGTGCTACACCTAATTCTGAGAAGCATTGGTGCTTCAAAGATCAAGCTGTCACTGGAATTCACCTATGGAAGATGCCATGGTTGCCCAGACCCTCTCGACCACCAGGGGTTTACATATCCCCTCGTCATTCGGGTGACGACATGGTTGTGGGACAGAGTACAAGCGTCACAACAACTTTCCATCCACATCTCGTCTCAGACCCCAATAATAGGGAATCCTGACCCGGTCTCACCTCGTTTTTTTTTCTACCATGGCCCCCTGGCTCCTTAAGAACCTCACTGACCAATTTAACATGTCCTTAGCTCAAGCAACAGTCTCTGTTAGATGGAAAGCAGCAAGGGTCAAACCCATTCTGAAAAAACCTTCCATAGATCCCCCAGTAACTATCGCCCAATTTCTTTGCTTCCCTATTTTGGAAAGGTACTAGAGTCCTTGGTCAATAAACAGCTCACCACCCATTTAGAAAGCCATGAATTGTTGGACCCTTCTCAATCAGGGTTTAGGGCTGCCCATAGTACTGAAACCTCATTGGTGGAGGTTGTCGACAATATAAGACTTGCCCAGGACAACGGGCAGTCAGCAATGCTTGTCCTGTTGGACCTGTCGGCTGCTTTCGACACCATCTCCCATAGTATTTTAGAACAACGGCTCTGGGAGATGGGAGTCAGGGGATCAGCCCTAGATAGGCTTAGAAACTACCTAACTGATCGAACCTCCACCATACAGCTGGGCTCCCTGGTTTCCCGTAGTTGGCCGGTAAATATGGGAGTCCCTCAGGGATGTATCCTAAGTCCCATGCTCTTCAATATTTATGTGGCACCTTTGGCCAAAGCGATCAGGTCCTACAGGTTTGATGTGGTGTCGTATGCTGACGACACCCAGCTACTGATCACCCTTGACCCCAACACAACCGACATGAGGCTCCGATTAAAAAAAAAACTGTATGACCCATATTGACAACTGGATGCACACTAACCATCTCCAACTTAATGGTAGTAAGACCGAGGTCATCCTTTTTGGTAAGGCATACGAATTTTGGTCGAACGACTGGTGGCCTCAGAGCCTTGGTCCCTGTCCAGCTCCTAAGGCAATGGTGCGGAACCTTGGAGTAAAGATCGACAATCAGTTATCCATGAAAGACCATATAAATCATGTAATCAGTACCTGCCACAGATTAATGCGTAGCCTAAGTAAAATCTTTCAATGGATTCCAATTGAATCAAGGAAGCCGCTTGTCCAGGGACAAATTATAAGTAGGCTCGACTACGGAAACTCCCTGTTGGCTTCCATTAATGAGGAGCTTTATTCCAGACTTCAAGTCCTGCAGAACACTGCTGCTAGGCTGGTGCTAAACCTTCCATCGAGGTCTCCATCAGCGCCCAGTCTGAAAACACTCCACTGGCTCCCCATCAGGAAACGACTCCGTTTAAGGTCATCAGCCTGGTACACAAGAGCATGTACGGGAACGGGCCAAGTTACTTTGCCAAAAAACTCAGCTGGTATTGGCCCAATAGGACACTCAGGTCGGGCACCAAATTTCTCCTTACCACTCATAGAATCCACACGGCCATGAATGGCGGTATATCCTTCTCCCATCTGGCTCCTGCTTTTTGGAATGAACTTCCGTTACAGCTCCGCATGATCACAGACCACAAGCAGTTCCGTAGGGAATTAAAAACATGGCTATTTTGATCGCTTCTGACTGCCCTTTCCATTCAATTGGCCTCCAGCTTTCACAGGAGTTTTATGCTAGCGCTATGAGACCCTTGGGTGATATGTGCGCTCAATAAATCTCTTTGACTTGACTTGACTTCCCCTCAGCGTTACGAGGGTCCTCCTTCACACAATGGTAAGAGGCTAACTGGAAGAGGGTGGGAGACTTTTTCGTTCTAGATGGTCTCATGGATTTTACACAAATCCAATCTAACTATGGCTTTCCCATCACTGCATACTGGCAATATATCACCATTCGGCACTGGATTATGCAACCTCACATTCATCCACATGCCAGCCAACCCCTCATGGCATTTGAAAAATGGTTCATCACATGCTATTCCGACAAGCGGCTTCTTTCAGACATTTAAGTATTCCTCACTACAACAGTAGCTCCCCTTAAATCACCAGCATAGGGGCGCTGGGTTCTGGAATGTAAACGCACCTTTTCCCCCAAGGAGTGGTATGACTTCTTCCATAGAGCTCGTACCTCCACCTGTAGTGCCACTGGCAAAGAAGTGTTTCTCAAAATAACACACTACTGGTACTACACACTGGCTAGAGTAGCTAAATGGAAGCAAGGGGAAGAAGCCAACTGTTGGAGGAAATGTGGCCAACTTGGCACACTGACACATCTTCTTTGGCACTGCCCCACAATACAGCAGTTCTGAACTGAGTTTCTGGCAGATGTTGATGAGATATATGAGACTTAGCTTCCCAGGATCCCCAGCTATATCTTATTAGGCCTTCCGAATGCATTAACATATCCTTTGAAATTGGCATGAGGGTAGGCCATCACTCCAGCTCTTGGTGCAGCTAAACAGATCCTTTCATCTTGTTGAGGCTCCGACACCGTAATGACAAGAAATAACTAGACTGGCTACACAAACTATGAGAACTCCTGGGAATGGAGAAATTGACGGCTATGGTGGCTCGCACACTGCCACATTTTGACAGAGCCTGGGGGCCTTGCATCAGATTTCTCTCTAACGAATTCAGGGAATCGGCATACCAGCATGTCTGCAAGCACTCTGCCTCACACATGCGGCCCATACTGCACACTAAAACATAACCACGACACTCTTCAGTAAATCCCCTCCTCTCCGAGACCTAGACACTATTCATGTTTTTCACAGCGAGCCATTGAGCAATTCCTCTCCCCTCCTCCAGGGCGCTCCTTACCATACCCTGTTCTTCTAGCTTTCTATTTCCCGTTTTCTACCTTTTTTTACCATATACTTCCATTGTCCCCCACCGGCAGTTGGATGTAGGTGGGGTGTTTCTTGTATTGTGTCTTGACTTGAAACAATAAAACAGATTTAAACCTATAACATACCCTTCGGTTTGATCTATTCCGCCAAATTCAGAGTGATGGTGGGTGGCAAAGGAGAGTTCTTTGTGACACCCAGGGGAGGGATGGACTTGGGTGGAGTCCGCTGGTCATGAGGTTGCCTGAAGAGACTGCTGGATGGACAATCCTAGATGGCTGAGGCCCAAGGGTGACCTGCAGAGCTCCATCATGGCCCCTACCAAAGAATAGGCAGCAGCTGCATGGGCCACTATGCTGCATAACCTGCAGCTCCATCGGACTCCACCGGACTTCACCACCACTGGGGCTGGTATCGGAGGTACTCTTATAGGTCATCCAAACATTTATAACAGTGAGGCAGACTTCTTTTCATTCTACAATCCCTCAAATGCTTTTGCACAAGTCAAACATCACTACTTTTTCATTTATGTTCATTTTATGTTCACTGGTTGTTGTTGTTGTGGTGGTCAGGGCATGTTTTGCACTGACCAGAAAGGAGATAACCATTACTACCCTTATTGATCAGCCAATGCAATATACTATTATGCTACCTTTTAATAGACCAATACCGTAGGCAGCAACACTTTACCATGCCAAGGTGGTACATATTCCTGTGTGCCCTCATGAGGAGCCTTATCTCTGCTGTTCCTTAACTCATGAGGCACACATACACCCTCAGATGCTTTCCCCCTTTTGGATCTTCTTACACAAGCATCTAGAATCAATAGTATATCTTTAGCTTATATACACTCTTTTCTCAAAGGTAGAAAGATACACATGTATGATTGAGGGAAAATCAGATGACACTGACAGTGTTAAATAAATTAGGCAGAATGTTGCGGGGCAGATACAGGGCACCACATATTCGGAATTTTCCCGAGGTATGCTAATCTGGGTGGCACTAGGGGTCCCTTACATAATAAACCATACAACAGTGAATGAGGAGGGTCAATACACCATCATTAAGGGCAGCCCATGCACGATAGCTAGTATATTTTCCCCAATGGTGGGCAAATAAAGTTTTTGGATACATTACATTTGACCAGGACTTTGGGCACAACAAGCATGGGGGGAGTGATTTTATTCTGTGACATGGATGGATCACTCCCTCACACCTCTTCCTAGTGCCCTCTGTGAGACATTAGCACGTGGGTTCAGGCAATGGATGAGACATTGGGAGCTTCATGACTTCTGGAGAGAATCGGGCCTATCTGCTTGTGAGTTCTCTCTCTACTCTCCGGTACACAATATCCACACACGCCTGGACATGTACTTGGGGGCAGCGGACCTGGTTGCCACCTCCACTCAATAGTTTACCTATGCCTCATGAACTCTGATCTTAATCCATTGTTGATAATATGATATGTAAAGAAGCTTTGCAAGCGGTCCCTACTTGGCGTATGCAAACCAACACCCTTCTAGATTCTCCTTTTTGAATAAAATTCTGGGAGGAAGTAGATTTTTATTTTACAGAGAATGCAGGAACTGTATCACATCTGAATGTTGAGTGGAATACATTTAAGGAGGTAATCCGCAGCCACTGTATTAAAACTGCATATCGTTTGTGGTTAACTCTGACTCAGACACTTTCCAGGGAGGAATTAGACATTCACTCCTTGGTGATTTTGATCAGTGTGAATGTAGACTATAGACCGTGACTGCTAGAAGACCTCAAACAATATCATGGGCTAATAGGAAGGTTGAAATGTTTCATTTATAAAGAATACTTAACACTTCGACTTGGGGAGGGCGACAGACTGGGGTGCCTCTTAGCATGGCTTGCTTGCTCAGAGAGTCCACATAAACCAATCTGCACTACATGCTCCTTGGATGGCCATTTGGTGTCTATCCAGTCAAAGATGTATAAGGTAATCACAGATTATTATCAGGGTTTATACGGGACCTCTATCATGCCCCCCTGTTTGACCAAACCACAGATCAGATCAGTGTATCCAGTAATACTGACCAGATCTATGTGCTCATTGTCTGTCTTTCTGCTGTTGACTCTCTCCCTGAAACATAGGGCTTTGCTCAAAAAGGGCTTTGAGATTCAGGAGGTAAGGCTTGGGTTTGACCAACTTGTGACCGGAAAACCCCCAGGGCTGCAGGGATTAACCCGGAGTTCTGTGATGTATATATTTATTACAATTATCAATCAATCAATCAATCAATCAATCAATCAGGGAAATGTAAGCGCGCTACTCACCCGTGAGGGTCTCAAGGCACTGAGGGGGGGGGGGTCCGCAGATCTGTTTAGCCGAAGAGCCACACTCACATGTCTAACACAAGAAAATACTCCCAGAATCAACCAGGGAAATGGTCATCATCATGTTGTCTAAACAAGGGTGGGATCCCCTCAATGCCGCATTGTACAGGTCACTTTTATTATTAACCACGGAATGTAAAATATTAGGGAAAGTGATCAAAAACCTACTACTACTTCATTATTTGCTGGGACTGGTCCACCCGGACCAGTGTGGATTTATACCAGCTAGAAACAGACGTTAACATACATCATATTTTACATATCATGGACTGCTTGAGTGATGCACATGGCGCACATGCAGTCGTGTCACTGGATATCGAAAAAGCTCTTGACACGCTATTGTGGCAATATCTTTTCACAGTGTTGAGATACAATGGGATACCAGATGGATTATTGAGCTGTATTTAACTACTATACAGAGGCCACTAACACAAGTCCAATCAGGTAAAGTCTATTCTCCCAGATGGCAGATATTCAGGGGCAAACAACAGGGATGCCCACTATTTGACACCCATTTTGTTCATATTGGCACTCGAACCACTAGTGTCCCTTTGCGAGTTAAGGGTGTGGAGTGGGGTGTAGTTGTGCATGGTGTGCCGGTGACGCCTTGCTCTTCCTTAGGAATCCGGAGTTGAGTCTCTGGCTATTGATCTCTCTCTGTTGACTGATTTTGGGGCAGTCTCTGGCCTTACGATCAACTGGAACAAATCTTGCTTGTTCCCACTGAGGCAGCAGCTCACAGCTGCCTGTCTTACAAATATGGGTGATTCCCTGCAATGGGAGCCTGAAACCTATAAATAATTTGGTATTCATGTCTACTACTCAGATGATAACTGAAGGGAGGAAACTTAGACAAATACGCAGCTGAAATTCAGGATTAATTGCCATTCTGGACAAAGCTCTATTCAAAGGGTAGAGTGGCGATCGCTAAAATGATTATATTACCCAGATTACTTTTATTTTTTCATGGCACTCCCACTGACAATATCAGGGGCATTCTTCTGGGATCTCAGATCTCTGCTATGTGAGCTGGTGTGGATGCAACAGAGAAGAAACCTATGCATGGAAAAGGCAATGCACCTGCTGGAAGCGGATGGGCATGCAGGTTTATTATATGGCAAGCTCAACTAGTGTGGATCACATGATAGGCAGCTGTAAAGACAGATCCTGAGTGGATTTTCCACAGCAAGGCCACAAATGGAGATGAATCTTGCACACATCCTTCTGTGTCGTGAATGAATACATGATACAGTATTTGGGATAGTCAATGTTACTGGAACTGAAAGAGAACTGGTCTCCGTCCTTCTGGCCCGTATGGTTTCAGAGAGTGCAGCCTGCATTTCATTGTCTATGGTGCTCATTTGAGTGTGAGCTCAACTTATGCCTTGCTATGCAATTGTTGCAGTTTCCTGATATAAATCTGCTTGTGCCTCCTTTGCAGTCACATTGGCTGTGTTGTAAAATGATGCTGCTTCCTTTGCTGCAAAAAGCATATTTGTGCCGCTTTTGCCATTGCCAGATGCTGCTTCAACTTCAGGCTTCCTGGTAGCTAGGTGCTCTGTGGGTTCTGCACTCTGGGCACTGTAGCTTTCATAAGCTGCTGAATTTGCTGGTAATGACTATCTTTGTGACGTGGATCTTGCTCTTCAGCCCTCTTTCGATGTAATATCTGTGGGTGCGGGTTCCCTCATGGGCAGTGGTGGCTCGCAGAGGGAGTGCTGCGGGCGGTGGGGCGGGGGAGGGGCTGGGTGGGGGGGTAGTGGAGTAGGACATACAACGGGCAGGAGTAAAGTAAGTAAATACATAAAACTATTTACCTTGCACTCGCTGCATCGCCAACTCGGCGATGCAGCGAGCGCAAGGTAAATAGTTTTATTTATTTATTTACTTACTTTACTCCTGCCCGTCGTATGTCCGACTCCACTACCCCCCCACCCAGCCCCTCCCCCACCCCGCCGCACTCCCTCTGCGAGCCGCCACTGCTCATGGGCTTTAACGGCACTCTGGAAATGGGTGTTGTGGACATTTTGGAAATACCGTCCTCATCTTCGGATGCCTCATAATCTCCTGCATTTGCTTTTTGGAAATGTCCCTGTTTTTCATACACAATATGTTTTTTAATTGGCAGTTGTTATGTGTTTTGACTCTGCTTATGCTATTAAAGTATTCTTATGTAACACATGTGGTCTTTTATTTTGGTTTTCCTTCTTGGCTTGCCTTTTTAGAGATGGTGGTTGGCACATGTTTTTCATTACCACAAGAAAATGCCATGGATACATTTATATTTAGTAGACGATGTTTGGTAGTCTGCAGTGTTAGTTCCAGAGAGACAGGTATAAGAACGCAATGTCCTTGCTTTATTTATGCTTGTGGGAGATGTCTCTTTCTCTTTAGACTAAGTAAGATTTCTATTTTGCATCTCTAGCAGAATGCAATAATGCTGGTGTTTTATCATTTAAACAGCCTCAGTGTTGAAGTCCGTGAAAGGCACTTCACGCTAGAGTTATCATGAATGTTGCAGAGAGCTGTGAATGAGAGTCATACCCACAGGTCCCGACGTTCATCCGAAGAAGAAAGATAGCTGTGTAAGCAGAGATATGTGCAGGTTTGCACACTCTGACCAGTGTTAATGCACTGAGACATTACGCCAAGGTATTGGGTTAGATCATTCCAACAGGGTCTGGCAGAAGGGTACTCCCGAATCACTCTCATTAGTATAGGACTAAGGGCCAGATGTACGACCCGTTTTTGCATGCGCAAACAGGTTTGCGAACCCGTTTGCGCATGCAAAAACATCATGGGCTATGTACAAAGCTTATTTAGTGAGTCGCAATTCATTTGCGACTCGCTAAATAGGTTTTGCGACTCGCTATTTAGAAGGGGCGTTCCCTTCCAAATAGCGAGTCTCAAAACAATGTACTAATGTTTTGAGACTGCAATTGCGGTCGCAAAACACTTGCAATTACCACCTACTTCAAGTAGGTGGTAATGCATTCGCAAATGGGAAGGGGTCCCCGGGGGACCCCTTCCCCTTTGCAAATGCATGCGAAAATATTTTTGAAGGGCAGGCAGTGGTCCCAGGGAACACTGCATGCAAAAATATTTTTGAAGGGCAGGCAGTGGTCCCTGAGCCCAGCAGGCCACCATCCCTGGGAGGGCCTGTCATTCCCAATGGGCTCGCAAATGGCGAGAGGCTCATTAATATTAATGAGCATCGCAATTTGCGACCCCATTGGGAATCGCACACAGTGTTAAACACACTGTTGTACATTTTATTTTGCGCCTTGCAATTTGCGACTCGCAATTAGTCGCAAATTGCGAGGCGCAAAATAAAATGGTCGTACATCTGGCCCTATAAATGTTAGGAGCCATATTACGAACTACTAGCACTGTATTTTTCACCATTCTAGTAATGCTTCTAACAATGATGTGTTTCGGTAGTCTAATAATCACAGTTCATGTCTTATTTGCAAGGATGAGATCTTTTCAATAAACGTTTGAAAATGCAAAAATGACAAACAAAAGGTTTAGATCTGTTTCCAAAAATGTATTGGGAATCAGAGTGGTCATGTTCAAGGTTACCGACAGCATCGATAACTCTAGAAGATTAGGAATTTATATGCAGTATTGTGAGCCAGCAAGACCAACATTTACTAATGATATGAGACAAACAGAGTCTCTATATTGTGAAGTTTGTTGACCTAATACAAAGTCCTACTAAACTCGTAGGAACTGTATAACAACATCTAGTCAGTTTTACTGGACACATTGCTTAGATATGTTTATTTTATCATGTAAAATCTACTAGCTATGTATGACCTTGTTCTCTAAGCATGGTTAAATCATGCTGACACACACACAAACATAGAGTGGGACAGGTTGTCCCATATTTCCCAGACCTCCCACTGTCGGTGGTGCCTGAAATGGCACTGGTGGCTAGAGGCACTCCATCCATGACTGGACACAGGAAAATATCATGGAATTCAGAGATATCTATGTAGAGGGTACCCTCTTGTCATTTCAAACCCTGGTGGAATATCATGAGGTTGAAAACAGTCAATTTATAACATATGCTGCCATGACAGTAGCGATCAAGGGGACATGGCACATGGGGGAGCCTGAACCTCAGAAGTCTGATTTGCTAGGCATGCGTCTTACTCATAAAATACAGTACAAAGCAGTAATGTACATGCATGGGGCACTGGCCACAATTTTTGAACTCTCCACGACAGCGCTTGGAACAACTTGGGAGCATCAGTTAGGGAAGAACTTACAGACAAAGAATGGGTATGGGTGCTAGAGTACACTAAAACTGTGAATAGGAACCCCCATATTAAATACACCCAACTTACTAAACTCCATCACACCTACCTTTTCCCCGCGTGCATAGTTAAAATATTTCCAAGGGGGCAGTAATATGCCCTAGGTGTCTCAGCAATGATGCAGATTTTTGTTGCACAGGGTGTGGCACTCCCTATTGGTACAATGATATTGGTCAGCCTGGGTCAACATTGCACTTGAAATGTCAGATGGAACAGTGAAGAAACAACTTGTCTGCTGGGTAGGATTACAAGACCACAAAAAGCAAAACATATGTCCAGGTTTATTGTCTTGGCCTTGATGATAGGCAAACATGTATTGCCATGCAATGGAAAGTTCCTGCTGCACCTTCAATATATAAATGGTTGAAAGAATTGCAGAAATGAATGACTGTGGAAATAAAGGTGCTGACCCCATTAAAGAGACAAAAACAGAGGTGGGATGATCACAGATTGATATACCACCTTTCTAGTGATACAGACCAAAACCAATGAGATGACCCCTGATTTTATAGAATTTACCACATAGCTGTATCCCATGCGATATCTGGGAGGGTTGGAGACCAGGTTGCCTGGCAGGGAAGCATCTTATTAAAGCAATTGGCATGACGCGTTTCGGCGTGTATGCCTTTATCAAATGCCACTCATCAACAGAGGTTTGCCTCCAACCAGCTTTTGTATTGTTCACTCGCTCTCGCGTTAATCGCTACAGTCCAGCTGAGCCGAGTTGATTGGGAGAAACTAACTGCCGCCCGCATCAGCGAACCACAGTTCCCAGAAAGCACTTCACTCGCTTGCTGGGTAAGTATCTTCCCTCGGTTTCATCCCGTAGTGAGGGCTGGAAGATTAAAACAAAAAGAGCGTTTAAAAGTTCCTGTTGGTGCAAACACAGTGCTGCAGCTAAAATAAAAGCTTCCTCCTTTCTCCCCAACGTCCAGCCGCATAGCCCAAGTCCAGCATACCCTGAGACTACGATGCCGTGATCAAGCCTCCCCGTGAATCACGGACTGCGGCTGCAGCGGTG
The DNA here is from genome assembly GCA_963921515.1 of Calotriton arnoldi. Lineage (NCBI taxonomy): Eukaryota > Metazoa > Chordata > Amphibia > Caudata > Salamandridae > Calotriton > Calotriton arnoldi. Next base: position 647,441 of record CAWUFW010009082.1, read on the forward strand.
CCTTGCTTTCCTTAGATGCGGCGGTCTGGACTCATTCCAATACCTTGGAGCATTTCACAAACTTAGCCCATTTTGTTCCAGACTCTTGATGGACGGGTCCCCCAAGCATGCCAAGGGCTAGCATGCAAAACATCACAAAAGAGATTTCTTCACCAGAAGGAACCGGAGGGACACAGCGGGGATTGCAGGAGAGTTCCTTTAATAAAGCAATTGGCATGATGCGTTTCGGCGTGTATGCCTTTATCAAATGCCACTCATCAACAGAGGTTTGCCTCCAACCGGCTTTTGTATTGTTCACTCGCTCTCGCGTTAATCGCTACAGTCCAGCTGAGCTGAGTTGATTGGGAGAAACTAACTGCCGCCCGCATCGGCGAACCACAGTTCCCAGAAAGCACTTCACTCGCTTGCTGGGTAAGTATCTTCCCTCAGTTTCATCCCGTAGTGAGGGCTGGAAGATGAAAACAAAAAGAGCGTTTAAAAGTTCCTGTTGGTGCAAAAACAGTGCTGCAGCTAAAATAAAAGCTTCCTCCTTTGTCCCCAACGTCCAGCCGCATAGCCCAAGTCCAGCATGCCCTGAGACTACGATGCTGTGATCAAGCCTCCCCGTGAATCACGGACTGCGGCTGCAGAGGTGCCTTGCTTTCCTTAGATGCGGCGGTCTGGAATCATTCCAATACCTTGGAGCATTTCACAAACTTAGCCCATGTTGTTCCAGACTCTTGATGGACGGGTCCCCCAAGCATGCCAAGGGCTAGCAAGGAAAACATCACAAAAGAGATTTCTTCACCAGAAGGAACCGGAGGGACACAGCGGGGATTGCAGGAGAGTTCCTTTATTAAAGCAATTGGCATGACACGTTTCGGCGTGTATGCCTTTATCAAATGCCACTCATCAACAGAGGTTTGCCTCCAACCGGCTTTTGTATTGTTCACTCGCTCTCGCGTTAATCGCTACAGTCCAGCTGAGCCGAGTTGATTGGGAGAAACTAACTGCTGCCCGCATCGGCGAACCACAGTTCCCAGAAAACACTTCACTCGCTTGCTGGGTAAGTATCTTCCCTCAGTTTCATCCCGTAGTGAGGGCTGGAAGATGAAAACAAAAAGAGCGTTTAAAAGTTCCTGTTGGTGCAAACACAGTGCTGCAGCTAAAGTAAAAGCTGCCTCCTTTGTCCCCAACGTCCAGCCGCATAGCCCAAGTCCAGCATGCCCTGAGACTATGATGCCGTGATCAAGCCTCCCCGTGAATCACGGACTGCGGCTGCAGCGGTGCCTTGCTTTCCTTAGATGCGGCGGTCTGGAGTCATTCCAATACCTTGGAGCATTTCACAAACTTAGCCCATGTTTTTCCAGACTCTTGATGGACGGGTCCCCCAAGCATGCCAAGGGCTAGCATGCAAAACATCACAAAAGAGATTTCTTCACCAGAAAGAACCGGAGGGACACAGCGGGGATTGCAGGAGAGTTCCTTTATTAAAGCAATTGGCATGACGCGTTCCGGCGTGTATGCCTTTATCAAATGCCACTCATCAACAGAGGTTTGCCTCCAACCGGCTTTTGTATTGTTCACTCGCTCTCACGTTAATCGCTACAGTCCAGCTGAGCCGAGTTGATTGGGAGAAACTAACTGCCGCCCGCATCGGCGAACCACAGTTCCCAGAAAGCACTTCACTCGCTTGCTGGGTAAGTATCTTCCCTCGGTTTCATCCCGTAGTGAGGGCTGGAAGATGAAAACAAAAAGAGCGTATAAAAGTTCCTGTTGGTGCAAACACAGTGCTGCAGCTAAAATAAAAGCTTCCTCCTTTGTCCCCAACGTCCAGCCGCATAGCCCAAGTCCAGCATGCCCTGAGACTACGATGCCGTGATCAAGCCTCCCCGTGAATCACGGACTGCGGCTGCAGCGGTGCCTTGCTTTCCTTAGATGCGGCGGTCTGGAATCATTCCAATACCTTGGAGCATTTCACAAACTTAGCCCATGTTGTTCCAGACTCTTGATGGACGGGTCCCCCAAGCATGCCAAGGGCTAGCATGCAAAACATCACAAAAGAGATTTCTTCACCAGAAGGAACCGGAGGGACACAGCAGGGTTTGTAGGAGAGTTCCTTTATTAAAGCAATTGGCATGACGCGTTTCGGCGTGTATGCCTTTATCAACTGCCACACATCAACAGAGGTTTGCCTCCAACCGGCTTTTGCATTGTTCACTCGCTCTCGAGTCGCCAGTAGGTAGTTATAGTTGGGACCTAGTTTCCATAGGAAAAGCGTTTTTTGTTTTCCCAATAACTTTGGCGCCGGTTGATGAATCTTCGCGATATTTTCAAAACTAGTGGCCCGCTCCGGTCAGCTCCTGTCTTGAAAGTTTCGGGGTGATTCGTCAAGCGGGGGCCGAGAAAAAAGGGGGGTCCCAAAACGCATTTTCCCCATGTTATTTTCCATAGGAAACTTTAGACAAAGCTACAGCCCGAACTGCTGAACGGAATTACACCAAATTTGGCAAAAAGGTAGGTCTTGGTTCAGAAAGAGTCCTTTTTGTTAAATGGTGTAAATCCGTTCAGTAGTTCCTGAGAAATTAGAAAAATAAAAAGTCTCAATATCTAGGGCAGCGGTGGGTTCGCGAACCCTCCCGAGCACGAGGTTCACTGTGATTGGCTGCCAACACTCCAAACCAGGAAGTGTTGGCAGCCATCTGAACCGAGTCACAAGAAAACAGTGAAAAAAATGTTTAAAAACAAGAAAAGGGGGCAGGGTAGAAACACCCTGACCCCCTAGGCCTGCTCAGGGGTCCCACAAGGACCCCCAGGGCCAAAAAAAGCATTTTTTTAAAATAATTTCGGCGGAATTCGCGTTGGGGTCGCGAATCCGGCCGAAATTATAACAAAAAATGAAGCGCGGGCTCCCGCGCTTCATTAAAATGAGGCCCCCGGGTGGGCCAGGTCCCGGGGGCATTGCCAAATTAATAATAGCAGGGGCCCGCGGGGGCCCCCGCAGCCCCGGGGACCGCCACCTCCCTGGGGCTGTGAAAAAATGCATGGGGGGTCCCAATTCCCCCCACGCTGCCCCGGGGACCGCCACCTCCCCGGGGCTTTAATAAACAACCACGGGGGCACACGGCCCCCCTGCAGCCCTGGGGACCGCCACCTCCCTGTGCCTGATAAAAAAAATGTGTGGGGGTACCACTCCCCCCCACGCTGCCCCGGGGACCGCAACCTCCCCGGGGCTCTATTTTAAAAAAAATAAAACCTGTGTGGGGGGCTCGAGCCCACCCACACGCCCCGGGTACCACCACCTCCCCAGGGCTTTGCAATGGTAGGGAGGGGGGCTGCGCGGCCCCCCTCATGGAGCCCTTCATGGCCCTGGGGACCGCCACCCCCCAGGGCCAGCTCCTGCAGTGTCCCGGGGTGCCCACCCCCGGGACACTGCTGTTTGCTATGGCAGGGCGGGAGCACGGCTCCCGCCCTGCCATAGCAAACACTGGTTTGGATTTTGGAAGCGAGAGCAGGTTGCTTTTCCACAAGGGGAGCTGCATGTCAGCAGCTCCCCGTGTGGAAAAGCAATGCTGGCTCCCGCAGGAGGCGGGGAGCCGGCGGGACCGTGGGGGCATTGGTGCTCCCCCCACGGTCCCCAACGGAGTGGCCAGGCCCCGGGGGATGGGGTCCCCGGGGCTAGAATTGGCCCGGGAGGGGGGCCACGCGGCCTCCCTCCCCTAAATTTTTTATTTTTTTTTTAAATAAAAAAGGAAAGGCCGGCTCGGGGGATGGGGTCACCGGGGCCATAAATGGCCTGAGGTGGGGGGCCACGCGGCCCCCCTCCAAATATTTTTTTTCAAAAATTAAATACTGGCCATGCCCCGGGGTTTGGGGTCCCCGGGGCCGAAAACGGCCTCGGGAGGGGGACCACGCAGCCCCCTTCCGGTATTTTAAAAAAAAATTAACACAATAGGGGTCAGGCCCTGGGGGATGGGGTCCCCAGGGCCCAAAAAATAGGAAAAGAAGGGGGGCCACAGAGCCCCCCTTCTAAAAAATAAAAAAACAGCATCGCGCTGGAGGCCCCGCCCCGTGGCGCATTCTAACGTGAAAATCTGATGCACCTCCACACACTCTAATATAACCTTTGACACACCCACTGTAAAATACAGACTACCATTTTCGAAACCATAGACACACCAATACCAGTTACTACATACGCACTCACTGATTCCTAGGTCTACACACACATCCACTCATTCACCCATACAGTCACTCATACATGCAGTCACTCATCAATACAACACTATCATATGCACTCATACACCTATACAGACACTCACATACCACCACTCATCCAGAGTTACTCACACACGTAGTCAGTCATGCAAAGAATCAATCACACTCCCATTTACTCACCTATACAGTTATACACACACCACATCACTTATTCAAACAGAAACAAACGCATACTTACTCTCTTATAGAATCACTGATACAAGTACACACTCATCCATACAGCCACTCTCACAATAACTGACTCTCACATATAGTCATTTATATACTTCAACTCTCACATGCACTGCCTTTTACATATGTAGTTACTTGGACATGTACCATTGAGACATCCATTTACTCACCAACACACCCATACACACACTCACCCACCCATACAGCTGTTTCCACATGCACTCTTGAACCCATACACACAGTGAATCAACCACTCAAACATCTATGCACAGAGTCACACACCTCCCACCCACCCACACACACACTCAGGCACCCATACAAATACTCAGGCAACCTATTGATAACCCATATAGACACTCATGTAGCTACTGACCAACCCATGCAGCAGCTTATACAACAACAGACAGACTGATACAGACATTCACACAGTTTAGTCACTAACCCATGCATTCAGTAAGACACATGTAATCACTCACTTAAACAGTCAGTCATGCATTTACTAAATCCTCCATCCAGACACTTACACACCCACTCATTCTTCAATCCACCTTGGCATATATATAATACATATTTAAACTTTAAAGAAAAACACAGTCACTGGATGATGTCATCAGTGATGTCATCAGTGATGTCATTTGAGATGTCATCAGTGATGTCACTGACCATGTCATGATTGATGTAATATGTGACGTCATCAGCAGTGCATTATGAGTGCGCGAAGTTATAGTTAGCTGAACTAACTATAACGGGGGAATTTCTATGGTTTTTTACAAGAGAAATGTCCAACTAACTATAACGTCCCTGAAACCTATGGTTTTTTCAGTGAATTTCTAAGGTTTTTTAAATGCTAATTTCTAACTATAACGTGCCTGAAACCTATGGTTTTTTCAGTGAATATATATATATATATATATATTTATTCACTGAAAAAACAAAAGTTATGGCAACGTTATTGTTAGCTGAATATGTCAGTGACAACATTAATGTTTTGAACTAAAAAAACACAGAAATTCAAGTTATAGTTAGAAGAGCTAACTTTAACTTGCGCCCCTCCCATGCACTGCTTATGATCTCACTTATTACGTCACTCATGACATGCTCTATGACATCATTTATGACATCACTAATGACATCTCAAATGACATCATTGATGATATCACTGATGACCTTAACCAAGGAGGGTTCAAGCTTATTATATAGTGTTCATAGCGGTCGGTAACTACCTTATTACTTTTCTACCAAATTTTGTACAGCCTGTGTTCCGCTAATGGGTGCAAGTGTTTACAAAAGGCATGTGCCCCTAATACATCATAGCTGTGTAGAAGTATTGAACTCATTATAAATCATTGCATTGAGGATTAACCCTGTTTTCAGGTGACAGTTGACAACTTGTGTTCAGCATCTTCCGCACAAGTTTTTGGTTTAGCAGAAAATGTTTCCAACAGGGCAAAGATTCTACGTTGTATATACTTAGGGGATGATTACGAAGTCGTGCGGACTTGCGCCCGCCTGACAGTGTCTCGTAAACGGGACCGACGACCTCCAGTCAGAAATCCCACCCACCTCTTTACGATACTACTAAACACGGTTCAGTCGCATTCCGACATTTCCCTATGGGAGCATGCATTACGGCCGTACACTGACCATAATACGTGCTCCCGTAGGGAAATGGCAGATGCCTGCCACAGGGTGCAGGGATCAACAGGGGGGCACCATAGGTGCCCCCTCGGCCCCCAACTGCAAGTCGCACACACAAGGGGGCAATGTTAGGGGCCCCCAAACACGCTTTCCGGCATGGTTTCCATGTCAGACAGTCTGGCATGAAAACAATGACAGAAACCGTGCATCATCATCCCAAGGGTGGAAAGGCCCCTCCTTTGGGATTACAAGACTGATCCGACTAGCTAACGGGCTCCTTGAGCCCTTCGGAAGCCAGCCAGAATGACCGGCCGGTTTCAATTCCGACTGACTGATACATTATCAGCCGGTCGAAATTGAAACCGACGATGGGGATCGGAAAGCCTCCGACTGACGGTCGGAGGCTTTCCGACCTCGATCGTAATCGGTCCCTAAGTATTGTAAGCATCCTTCACTTATTAGACACAATTGTTTCAGCATGACAATTTCTACATAACATAGAAGACTGTGTGAACCAGGTACTAACCAATGTACACGTGCTTCTTTTGCTTCAGAAGATGAGCTATCTGAAACGTTTTGACCACACTATGAAGGGTGCAGGTAGTTTGATCTTTAGTGCCTTCAGACCATGGCTATTTTAAGCAAATAGTGTTTTTTTTCACTAGTGTTGAATAGATTTCACACTGTTCTAAGTAGATACGTTTCAATACTCTGTGATGCATTTCTCATGAGAGTTTCACTGTGTGCAAACAGTGTTGTACAGAGAAAATTCTCATTTTCGAGTAATTACTGTTTACTGTGCCCACTTTTCTACTCAAATCAACTTAATTTCTCAATGTAAGTACGGTGGCTGTGAGAGGTTTGATACAAATAAAAGCTGCCTATTGGAGGACATTAATTTTGGAGAAGACATTAAGTATCTTGAGGAACTTGGCTTCTCTGAACAGTTGTATACATATTGAACACAGTGTGCAATGAGGGTTTCCCATGTATCTCTGGTTGAGTGTTAATGTGAACTAGGCTACCCATGAAGTGTATGGTATAGGGTCAATGTTGCACATAACACATGATTGCTACACCTAAGAGAGTAGTCTCTGTGATGGTGTTAATGAGGCTTCATATTATTCTGAGCTATTTTGTAATTCATTTTCCCTCGGCATCGTCCCTCGAAATCCCCCCTTACTCAGCCTCACCGCCCCACCGCTGTTACCTGCACGGGCCGCGACTGCTCTATTGGCATACTAGTCTACAGAGCAATGTGTGCAAATAAAGCTTCAAAGATGTTATCAGCGATGTCCTCAGTGATGTCATCAATGATGTTATTTGAGATGTCATCCATGATGTCATGAATGATGTCATAGAACATGCCATGAGTGATGTAATGAGTGAGGTCATAAACAGTGGATGGTGGAGCACAAATTATAGTTAGCTCTGCTAACTATAACTGGTGAATTTCTTTGTTTTTTTTTAGTTCAAAACATTGTTGTTGTCACTGAAATATTCAAACAAAACAGATCCTTTTATCACACCTTACTATAATGTTACTTTAACCTTTGTTTTTTTGAGTGAACTTCTAGGTTTTTTTAACGCAAAGTAATATTTTTTTACCATAGTTAAAGCCACCCCCCTCTGCGCATGGCCGTCGGCCCCCCTTCACACGCCTTATTAGGCTCCGGGGACCCCATCCCCTGGGGCAATACCAATAAAAAAGAGGAGGGGGCATGTGGCCCCCCTGCCCGTGCCTCATTAGGAACTGGGGACCCCATCCACCAGGGTCTTGTGTATTTTAAAGTGGAGGGGGGCCATGTGGTCACCCTACCTGAGCCTTATTAAGCCCTGGGAACCCCATCCCCCAGGGCCATATATTTTATAATGGAGAGGTGGTCAAAACCGTAAATAGACCCTGGGGACCCCAACTCCCAGTGCTGTGTTTTTTTAAGGGGCCGGGGGCTATGCAGTACTCCCTTCCCCAAGCCTTATTAGACTCTGGGCCCCTAGTCCGCCAGCAGAAAGGAGACTTTGTATTTTCTCTTGCATGGCAGGAGATTAAAAAAATGCTCCTGGCAGGCAGGAGCAAACACAAGTTTCCCTGCCTACACCAGTGCAGACAGGGAAACTGCTGTGTCTCAGGGTGGGCTTCCAGGATAAGTATGTATATCTAGGGGGGCCATAGAAGGCTCATGTAGGGTGGTTGTGTGGCTCCCCTCCCTTTTAAGATGTTTAGCGGGCAGGGGGGATACAGTCCCTAGGGCCTTTAGAGGCTCAGAGAGGAGGGCCCCCTCCCCTTTTATTTAATTATTCGACCCCAGGAGAATTTCCACTGAACTTTCAAAAAAGTGCTCTTTTCTACCTAGTTTATGCATGAAAGGTTTCGGGGTGATCTGTCAAGCAGGGGCCAAGAAAAAGTGGGGGCTCACAAAACACAAAATTCCCTGGCATTTTCAATAGACTTTTTTAAGAAGCGCTACCGCATAAACCTCTAAATGGAATTAAACCAAATTTGGCAGTAAGCTAGATTTTGGTCCACACAATGCGCGTTTTGTGATTTGGTGTGAATCTGTTAAGTAGTTCTTGGTTAAAAAATATTTGTATACCTGGACGGTTGGGTCCGGAAGGGTCTCACTACAGTACTGTGAAAGTCCAGCAAGAGCTCAAATTAAAAGATAGAGCCCTCTGATTGGTCAAGAGTCCTGTTTCTCTCAACAGCCTTCTCTTTCCCGCGGGGACGAGAGACTCTTGTGAATCCCATGGGAGTGAGCGCTCTGGTTGGCTAGCTGTTGGAGGTTTAGAAATTAAATAGTCACCATTACTCTTTATTGTGAAAATCTTTAGGTGTGAGAATGAACTAAAAAAGCTGTATAGGAGGTAAGGAGAAAGGCATCCTGTTCTCCTAGTTATTGAGAGGAGGTCTGTAAGGCATAAGTACTGCGATGACAAAAATTTAAATTCTTTTCTAAAAAAGGGTTTGATCTTGCTGGACTCTCACAGGATTGTGAAAAGTAGAAAGGAGTAGGCTACCTCTCAATACACGCTAATAGGAGAAAGATATCTTGTCCCCCTAGTTATTGACTGGAGGTCAGTAAGGCATAAGTGCTGTGATGAAACAAAATGTAAATTTTTTTTTTTTAATGTTGTGACCCCGGCGAAGTCTCCCAATATGAATACCCTCTACTATGCACAGCTGTCACTGTAGCAAGCAGTCTCACTGGAGATAGTATTTGTTTATCAGAGCCTACTATTAACAGGCATCACCTTGGGAAGAGATCTGAGCAGAGATGGCACGCTCTCCCCACATCCTCCTGCGTACACCAATCGCATTGTCAAGAGGTTTCTGCATCAATGCCAGTCCCGCCCAACACCCTACTACACACAGCAGTCACCTTGGAGAGAGGTTTCAATGGAGGGGGTTAGTGTCTCCCTACACTGTAGTATGCATGTTGTCATGGTAATAGGTTTCAGCGGAGAGGTCAGTCTCTCTCCACACTCTACTATATTCGCTTGTGACCCCCGGGGAAAGGTATTAGTGGAGAGGCTTATCCCTCCCCATACCCTACAAAGCACATCTGTCTCCATGGATAGAGGTGTCAGCGGACAGTGTCTCTTCTCACCCTACTATGCCCACCTGTAGCCCTGGGCAGAGATGTCAGGAGAGAGGCTGCTTCCTCCTCACACCCTACTATGCACAGCCATCACTCTAGGGAGTGGACTGAGAAGAGAGGCCGGTCCCTCCCCACACCTTACTATGCACACTCCTCATCTAGGAGAGAGGACTCAGCAGAGAGGCTAGTCCTTCCACACAACCTACTATGTACCCTTGCTATCCCAGAATGAGATCTCAGCAGGGATACCAGTTACTTCCCACACCTTAGTATGCATAATTGTTATCCAAGAGAGAGGTTTCAACGGAGAGTCCAGTCCCTTCCCATGCCTTACTACGTGCACTCGTCATCCAATAGAGAGGTCTAAGCAGACTAGCAGTCCATCCCCACACTGTATTACTCATACCAGTCATCCAAGGGAGAGGGCACAGCAAAGAGGTCAGTCCCTTGTAACACCCACCTTCATACACCCATCATCTAAGAGAGAGGTTTGAGTGGAGAGGCTAGTTCCTCCCCACACCCTACTATGCATACCCGTCATCGAAGAGTGAGGTCTCAGAAGAGAGGTCAGTCCCTTGCCATACTCCACTTCACACACCCGTCATCGAAGAGAGAAGTCTCAGCAGAGAGGCCAGTTGCTCCTGACATCCTACTACTCACACCAGTCATCCAATAGAGAGGTCTCAGCGGAGGAGCCAATCCTTCTCCACACTCTTGTACATACACCCATCATCCAAGGGTGAGGACTCATTGAGAGTGCAGTCCCTCGCAACTCCCTATTCCACACACCCATCATCAAAGTGAGGGGTCTCAGCAGAGTGGTCAGACTATCCCTATAACCAATAATGCACACCTGTTATCCAAGAGAGAGGTGTCACCAGAGAGGCCAGTACTTCCCCACACCATACTACGTGCACCAGTCATCCAAGGGAGAGGTTTCTGCAGAGATGCCAGTCCCTTCCCACACCCTATTATGCATATCTGTCACCCTGGGGAGAGGTCTCAGTTGAGAGACAGTCCTTCGCCATACCCTACTACATACACACAACCCTGAGCATAGCTATTAATGGAGAGGTCAGCCCCTCTCCATACCTTACTACGCACACGTGTTACCCGAGGGTGAGGTGTTAGCAGAGATGCCAGTTGTTTTCTACACTCTTCTATGCTCAGTTATCATGCAAGAGAGAGGTCTTAGCAGAGAAGTCAATCCCTCTTCACACTCTAGTATGCACACCCACCATCCAAGAGAGAGTCTTGGCGGAGAAGCCAGTCTGTCCCCACACCTTACTGTGCACACCCTTCATCCCATTGAAAGGTTTGAGTGGAGAAGCCAGTCCATCTCAATACCCTTCAACGTACACCCATCACCCTGAGGAGGAGTCTCAGTAAAGAGGCCAGTGCAGCCCCACACTCTACTACACACATCTGTAATCCAAAACAGAGGTGTAAATAGATAGGCCAGTTCTTCATCACACCCTTCTACACAGACTCTGGTCCAAGAAACAATTATTAACTCTTATTCTACTGCCAGTCTAAATCTTACTATAATATACATCATTTTACTCTGAGGAGAGGTCTTAGTGGGAAGACCACTCTCTCCACACACACTACTAAGCACACCCATCACATTGGAACGAGGTCTCACTGAGACACCATTATCTCTACACAAGGTACTACACGTACACATCATAGAAGGGAGAGGTCTTAGCAGACAAGCCAGTCCCTACCTGCAACCTTCTCTGTATATCCCTCATCCAAAAGACAGTTTTCAACAGAGAATACAGCTCCTACCTAAACTATACTACACACACCTGTCGCCCTGGGGAGAGGCCAATACCTCTCCATACTCTATTGCACACATCCATCATCTCTGAGGGAGGTCTCACATAAAAAGCCAGTCTGTCCCTACCCTCTACTACATACACTCATCATCCTGGGGAGAGATGTTAGCAGAGAGGACAGTCCCTCCTCACAACCATGGTCATCACCTTGGTTAGATGGGTCAGTGAAAATTCCACCCTCTACCCATACACTACTATGCACTCACGTCACCTTGGGAGGAAGTCTGAGGAAGAGGTCAGCCTTGCCTCACATGCTGCTGCTTATACATGGCTCAGAAGAGAGGCCAATATGTTCACAGTGACTACTATGCACATTTGTTAAACAACAGAAATGTCTTAGCAGAGATGATAGTCTCTTGCTACACCCTACTATGCATACCTGTTCACTAGGGCAGAGATGTTAGTGCAGAAGTCAGTCAATTCCCACACCTTACTATACACAACTGTCCCCCCAGGAAGGGATCTCAGTGGAGAGGTCAATGTTTCCACACACACTAGAGAGCACAGCCATCACACCGAGGATAGATCTCAGTAGAGAGGCTACTACCTCTCTATAGTCTACCAGTCATGCAATGCAGACTCTTATTAGCATATACAGGGTCGTAATTCCTTTTTCAAACCTGCATCTCTGGATATAGAGAATCTCTCCTAACCCTACTGTTGATTCCTGTGACCCTGAACAGAGATCAGCAGTGATGTCTGTCTCTGCCTACAGGCTAGTACAGAAATTACTTGCACATCCAAAACAAATGTCTCAGCAGGCAGACCAGTCTGTCTGCACACCCTACTAGAGTTAACTATTAGTCTTGGGGCTCTTGGGAGGCAGGAGAAAGTGATGTTTATGTTCAGTTACTCTCCGGGAGTCCCTGGAGAGTGAAAGTTCCACCCAAACAAGGGTAGATGCAATGAACTGTCAGAAAATAATGATATAGGGTAGCTCTTACAAGAGCTTTTTTTGTTTTTTAATAACTTTTTTGTTTTTTATAGTGTTTAGAGGACTTTTTTATAGTTTTTTTTTTTTTTTTAAATATTCAAGGAAAAAAATAATTTTTATTCTTCATAACAAAACATTTGAGGCAGAGGATGGATTGAAAACTTGGAGAAAAGCAAAAATAGGAAAAACATTACTGCTTCACTGGACATATATGAGCAGCAGCAAGGCTATACCTAGCAGTATTGTTCATTTCTGATGCAAATATTATTGACCCCACACAGACAGCAGTACAGAACCATATTAAGGTAGGCAGGGATACAGTCTGCCTCCCTAGCCCGCACATCATAAGGCACAGAGTCTCCAGGTGGAGCTGATCTTGTTGCACTGGAGGATGATGCACCTGCAATACTCCTTCCCATGTCTGCTAGTGTAAGCTATGAAGGATGCATTGTGTAAATGACGCCACATGCTAGTGGTGCCAAAGGAGTACTGTTTTCTTGTCCCATGAGAGAACTCCTTTTGGCACAATTTGTAGGTCACAACTCTGGATGACACTTTCTTAGAGCCAGGTGGAATTTTGAAAAAATCTCAAACAAAGGATTTTGTGCTGGGTTTAATGGGTACAGAGGTAGATGATCCAGCTTCCTCCTCACTCTTTGAAAAGGATAACATTTCTCTGATGAACAAAATAACCTCCACACAGCAAAAATCTCCAAGCAAATGTTGGGACCAGCAACAGTTTAATGAACATCAATAAGCTTTTCCCAAAATTGAAAAGTATGATGGGTGCTTCCTCCTAAACAAAATGACACTAATATTAACTAATCAAATTCTTATATGGGTGCGTCTCTGTTCTTATGGTCCTCTCGCGAGCATCTCAGGAGAGGCTTGAGGGATCGTAACAACCTAGAAAAAGTTATTGTAGGTTTGTAATGTTGTCATGTACAGTAACTTTATGTCTATTTCACATAACCAGTAGGATAAGACTTCCTTCAGCATTTCTATTATATACTGTTATAATCTCTATTTCCAAAGTACAGTCTTGTGAGCCTTCTGCAAGCATGAAACAGGAAGTTCTGCTCCCTCGAACTGCACACGAGTGATTGTGTGCCTGACTCTTGCGAGCCACTTGCAGGAGTTATATATTAAAATAACATGAAAATAAATATAATGTACACATTTAAATGACACCCTTATTGACGATTAGTATTGCAAACACTCATACAACACAAGCATGACAAGAGTTGTGATCCAGCGGGTTACTAGCAACAAGCATTCATACACAAAATACTCACTTGGGCCCATACATTCATACTACGCTAGCAATTTTCCGCTGGTGAGTCAGTTGGTACTCTTTATCAAGATCCCTGCTACCAATTACTTTTCCGATTGAAGAGTAATGACTTACCAATGGACCCTTTGATAATTGGGAAGTTTAAAATGAGTGACATTCCATACAATTCATAATTCTGAAATAATCACTGAGTCAAGAAGTTTTAAAATATTTATCTAAAGATTTAGCAGAGTAAATACAGAACCACATGATACTTAGATCGCATATCAAGGATGAAGCACAAGAATTAATTATTTGTCAATGACAGTCCCTTAGGAAATGAGAAGATAGAGACAGCAGCGCAACTAAGGTTGCATTTATAGTTACCTAAAGTGCGAGAACCAAACCCCTTGGCCAAGGAGTTGGAAAGATAGGACCCTGGAAGGATGAAGAGTAAGACCTCCTCCAAGTTCAGGACAGGACCGGTGACCTCTCTACCTACGACGCCTGCGTCGTTCCCCTCTCTGATACTCCGCTTCTCCTCGATTCTCCCGTGCCTTTCTTCAAATGGACTCCGCCGCCCCCTCCTCAGGACCTCTCTGGACAGCGATTCAGTCAGCTTGGCGGTCTGGAGCTCTTCTGTGCGTTTCTGAGTGTGCTCTTCCTAACAGCGTCTAGTCTTCTTCTAAAGCTTGTGCTAGCTAATTAGCTAATTCTATATCTATTATACCCTTCTACGCCCATGTACCTCCCTTTAATGTTGCAAAAATATGGGACCACTACTTCTGACTGGACAGGGACAGGGGGTTGATCCTCACACCATATTGATTTAATTCATTTTCTTAAAGCCCTTTGTTTTAAAATACCGCCCATCAACTTTAATACATTTACTTTATTTCCCACCCGTCTCATGACAAAGTTTATACATTCTTCATGTACATTGTTACATATTGGTAGGGACATTCATGAATACAACAATATTGGCCATCAGGTCATGGCCTTGGACGACGTCCAGGTTGACTTCATCCTTTTCTTTCTGGGCAGCCATTCAGGGAGCATGCGCAGAACCATGGTCACACGAGTTTTCAGTTCACCAACCCCAGGCCCATATTTACGAACTAATAAAGTCAAAGAAGAAAATATTAAAATCACAAATATAATGTTTCACTGTTTTCCCACTATTTCTATTCTATCCCCATTTACTCATAAACTCTATCCCGCATTAATAGCGTTAGTATACTACAGTTTAAATAAAACATGAGAGCAAGCTGTAGCATGTGAAAACATAAAGCAGCCATTTTAAATCACACTGCGCAGAAGCAAGATTTTCCCTCCAAGCAAAGAAAGACGTCACACCACGTGATATGGTTGAGACATGCGCAGTAGAGTTCCCGCGCTTTAGCGGCCATTTTAGAATAGACAAACGTTACTTGTTAATAAAAAAACACATAGGCAAGCTTCCTTCTAATTATGTCTGTGTATGCAGTGGTTAGTATGGACAATACAATTTTAATACATTAATACTTTTGAGAAGATTGCATCCGAGCAAGTCTCATTTGCGAGTCCTTGCTCCATCAATCCCCTCTCTGATGGCGTTTCTGAGCCATCAAAATACTACCCACAACCAGATGCCAACTTTTAGCATAATATAGTTTCACTTTCATTTTTATACTTTCTATTTTTCACATCTCTCAGTTTCTTGTATAATTCACTTCTTAAATCTTCAAGTTCAATTTCATCAAACTTTCGCTTCTTTCCTTTTCCTGTCACATTATTCGATTCATTCCTTCTACAACATTTGCACCATGTTATTATTGAAAATACTATTATTGCTATTCCTGCTAAGGGTACTAATATTTTACCTATAAGTCCTTTCCCTATATTAGCAAACCAGGTACCAATTGACCTAATACTATTGGTCAATCTTTCCCATACACTATCAACTTCCAGTGGTTTTAGTTCCTTCTCAAGTTTAGTTATATTCTGTATATACGTTCCAATTTCTGCACTTTTATCAGGTATGTAAGTGCAACAGTGTTTCGTCTTCAATAATTTACAGACTCCGCCCTCTTTTGCCAATATAATATCAAGAGCAAGTCGATTTTGCATAACCATAGATCTAATCGCAACCATTTCCGCATTAATCATTAGAAATCCTCCAGCAGTGTCAGTTGATAAACGATCGACCACTGTAGACAATTTACATATTTTCCTTGAATTCAGAATTATCCCCACTGAAGGTATCAATGCACCAAATATATCACCTATAATTTCTGAAAAACTAGCTCTTTTTCTACGTGTTAATTCACTAGTATTTTCATTGCTGCCAGTGTTTCTTTTTACGTGGTATATTTTTGGAAATACTATTCCAAAGTAGCAACTTCCATACCACCGTGCAGGAAGCCTAAAGTAAGCCTTATTCCCACATACATAATAGATTCCAGGAAAAACTGAATCTGTTCCTCCTTTGAGTCCCCAACCTCCAAGAATTAAGAAATTGTGTTCACATTCACTGGTACCGATGAAAACATTGTTATACTCTGTCTTTAATCTATGTAGACAAATTTTCCCTGTCTTTTCAAAATCTAGAGCCATAGCAGCTTGAGCCTTGCCAGGTGTATAACTACCTTCTTTCTCAGCCCAAGGTGGCAAATGAGCCTTATGCTCAGAAGCTTTCTTTTGGAAATCTTGTCTTCTACTCTCTACTAAATTGAAAAATATCTTTTCTTCTTCCTGTAAAGAACATGTTAAATTGCGTCTATGTGCATGTGTTATGTCTATTGATTTCATTGTCAAGAAGAATTCTCCCATAAATTGTGCATCTTTGCTACTAAGCACTGGATTCATATTCTTTCGAATCGGAACCTCAGAAAATATCACATCTATATTTGAATAATAATACTGAAGTCGCTCTGTTCTATAAAATAAACTAGTCAATACACTACATGATATGCCATAGGTTAATGGCAAGTGATGATACGTTAACCCTTCTGCTACTGATTCAGGTAATTTCATACAGACATAAAAATTACTAACCTCCATAGTATCAACATATTGAAATAATAACTTTGTGAAAACATTTAAACTAGTGTCGTTATCTGTTACTTCATGATGAAACTCTTGTTCGTCTTCTGCCTTTAATTCTACTCTATTACTCTTCAAATGATCTGTTCTTTCCTTGGTTTCGTTGTTAATCTTTTTATCTATTATCATTAAATAAGGAATTGCTACGATCACAACTAACCATACTATAAGCATTACTACCAAATTGCATATGTATATAGCACAACATCTTTTACAACCCTTTTGCTTTGGTCTTCCAGTAGCTCTATCGTCAGACATTTTTGACAAGGAAGATTGCTCTTCTTATTGTATTCTTCAAGTTTCTTTATGTTTTCAAGGTGGTTCTATTTCTTTTTCATAAGTCAGTTCCGCA
The DNA here is from genome assembly GCA_963921515.1 of Calotriton arnoldi. NCBI lineage: Eukaryota > Metazoa > Chordata > Amphibia > Caudata > Salamandridae > Calotriton > Calotriton arnoldi. The sequence goes on from CAWUFW010009082.1 coordinate 664,590, forward strand.
CTGGTTCCTTCGTCACCACTTTCACTTGATTCTGAGCTTTCGTAATCTTCCAGAATAATATAAGTCCAGTCAGGACCTTTAAATTTGTTGTTCACAAGTTTCAGTCTTTTGCTTCTTCGTTTTTCACTTTTATTTTCTTGTCCCGTTTGGCTTGTTACTTCATTCACTTGTTCTGGATCTTCACTTCTGGTTGTTATGTGGTATTTTACTTTTTTAATAACACTAGGCCAATGATCACCTTTTCTTGTTTTCTCTGTTTGCACTGCCTCTTTATTTTCTTCTTCAGAAATTCTTTTAATTTCAGGTTGTATTACAATTTGGTGTTCTTCAATTTCTGTTCCTTTTGCTATTTGTTCTTGTTCTGGTCTTGTTTGTTTTTCTTCAACTGCTCCACTGTGAGTCTTTAGTAATTGATCTTGTTCTTGATTTACTTTTTCATGCTCGAGATTCTCAAGATCTTCTTCTTCTGTGTAGTTTTCTTGATCTAACTGGTTCTGATCAGGGCTTATTGCACTTTTTCTACTTCTGCAGCCTGACCGCGTTCTTCTAAACCTGTCTGTCCCTGCTCAGAATTAGTTGGTTCTTCTTTGATTTGAGCCCAGTTTCCTCTCCCTATCTGTTCCTGCTCAGGTTCTCTTATTACCTCTTCTTCTTCTTCCTGAGCTGCTTCTTCTTCACTTATCTGATCTTCAATTTCCTCTAAGTTTACTTGGCTTCTTGTTCTGTTGTAAACTTCAGGTATTTCCACCACTGGTATCCAGTCCTGACTTGTGCTCGGTTGTTCTTCTTCAGCTTCCTTCGAATCTTGTTCCTGAGATTCTTTAGCTGGGCAACCTTCTGCTTCCTCAGTTATCGATGCATTCTGAGGATTTTCTTCTTCAGGGTCTGGTACTCTTTTGGTGTGGCTTACATGAATCCAATTAGGAAATCCTGCACACTTCACTGCTGTGTTCGTAACCAGTATGACCTGACAAGGTTCACCCCACCTAGGTGATAGACACGTTTCTCTGGTGTGATTCTTCACTACCACCCAGTCTCCGGGACTCAGATCATGTTCTTGTTCAGGCTGCCTGGAAACTGCGTCTTCTCCAACCTGGTGAGAGACAGAACGCACTAGGTCAGCCAATCCTTTGCAATAATCCAAGACCATATCATCAGATATATTCAGCAGTTTATTTGTGGGAATATGTGCTTGTCTCATTGCTCTTCCCATCATTATCTCGTGAGGACTCAATCCGGTGTTTCTATCAGGGATGCTTCTGAGTCCCATTAAAACAAGAGGCAACGCATCTGGCCAATCTAATGATGTTGATGCACACATTTTTCCCAGTCTGGATTTTATCGTGCCACCCAGTCTCCGGAACTCAGATCATGTTCTTGTTCAGGCTGCCTGGAAACTGCGTCTTCTCCAACCTGGTGAGAGACAGAACGCACTAGGTCAGCCAATCCTTTGCAATAATCCAAGACCATATCATCAGATATATTCAGCAGTTTATTTGTGGGAATATGTGCTTGTCTCATTGCTCTTCCCATCATTATCTCGTGAGGACTCAATCCGGTGTTTCTATCAGGGATGCTTCTGAGTCCCATTAAAACAAGAGGCAACGCATCTGGCCAATCTAATGATGTTGATGCACACATTTTTCCCAGTCTGGATTTTATCGTGCCATTCATTTGTTCCACCACTCCAGAAGCCTCTGGACGATATGCACAGTGCAATTTTTGCTCAATTTGGAATGCTTCACAGATTATTTTAATCACTTCACTGTTAAAATGCTTTCCTCTATCTGATTCCAAAGTTACTGGAAAACCAAATCTAGGAATGAGTTCGCGTAGCAACAACTTTGCGACTGTAATACTGTCATTCCTCCTGGTAGGGTATGCCTCCACCCACTTGGAAAACAGACACACTATGACTAGTACATATTTCAGCCCTCTACATGGTGGTAACTGAATGAAATCAAGTTGCAATCTCATGAATGGACCCTCTGCCTTTCCAATTTTCCCAAACCCAATTACTGTTTTTCTTCCTGGGTTATGCATTTGGCAAGTTAAACATCTCTGGCAAAGACTCTCTGCTACTGCCCTAAACCTTGGATTGTACCAATTTTGTCTAAAGAGCCTAATCATTGCATCTCTCCCTACGTGTGTGTCTCCATGATACATCCTAGCCATTTGTGAAAGCAGACAATCAGGCATGACTGGTCTGCCATCAGCACAAATCCATACATCATCATCTGTCTTTTGAGAACATCCCGTTTTTATCCATGTACTCCTTTCACTCTCAACAGCATCATCTTGCAGTCGTTTTACATCATTCCATGTTTCCGGTGGTGCATACAGCATAAGTTGGCAGCTGATTCCCATCCTTTCCACCCTTTTATTTACCGCCAATCTGTTTTTGGCACAATGTTGAGCCACAAGATCTGCGTATCTATTGCCGACTACCACCCAGTCATCTCCTGACTGATGTGCGGCACTTTTCACCACAGCCAATTCTCTTGGTGATTGTATTGCTTCCAGTAGTTCTTTTACGAACTGTCCATTTTTAATGGGGGATCCTGAAGAAGTCATGAAATCCCTCTGCATCCATAGTTGGCCAAAATCATGCACAACCCCGTAACCATATTGGCTATCTGTAAATATAGTTACTTTTTGATTCCTCCCAATTTTGCAAGCTTTTATCAATGCAATCAATTCAGCTATTTGTGCAGATTTTACTCCTGGTAAATAGGATGCTTCGACTATTCCAGTTAGTTCACACACTGCATATGCTGCAGTTAGTTTTCCATCTTCATGCCTTTGGCATGAACCATCAACAAACAGCTCCCTGTCTGGCTTCCTGAGGGGTAGCTCCTGAATATCAGGACGCGGTTTTGTGCACAATTCTGTGACTTGTAAACAATCATGTTCCTCTTCGTCATCTTTAACTTCTTCATGATATGGGTCTGGTAGTAAGGTAGCTGGATTTACTATGGTGCACCTTACAATGGTCACATTTTCAGCACCTAATATTATTCTTTCATATTTAGTCAACCGACTAGGAGTAAGATGCTGAGTTCGGGTTCGTGTCAACAAAATCACAACCGCATGTGGAACGAACACTTTTACAGAGTGTCCCATTACTATTGACTCACTTTGCTCAATGCTCATACAGATAGCCGCTACTGCTTTTAAGCAGCCTGGCAACGCGGCTGCCACTGGGTCCAATGTAGCAGAAAAATATGCTATAGGACGTCTGTCTAAACCATGTCTCTGGGTTAAGACTGAAAGTGCACAATTTTCTCTTTCATGGCAGAATAATGCAAATTTTCTCTTATAATCAGGCATGCCTAGGGCAGGTGCTGCACACAAAGCATTTCTTAATTTTACAAATGCACCTACGCTTTCATCATCCCATTCAACTGGGTCTTTCACCTTCTTTTTCGTCATTTGAATTAATGGCTTTGCCAATAGGGAAAATCCTAGTATCCATTGTCGACAATATCCTACTATTCCAAGGAACATTCTTACTTCTCGTTGAGAGACAGGCATCTGCATTTTCTTTATTAATTTTATTCTTTCAGCTGTTATTCTCCTTTTGCCCCTCTCAATCTGATATCCTAGGTACTTAACTGCTGTTGTACAGAACTGCAATTTTTCCGGCGAGACTTTATGCCCTTCTTCAGCTAAATGATTTAATAATGCAATGGTGTTAACAACACAGTCCTCTCTGGTGTTAGATGCCACTAGTAAGTCGTCTATATACTGCACTAAGACTGAGCTTCCTGGCATCACTAGTTTCTCTAGGCACTTTTTCAATATTTGATTGAAGATGGAAGGACTTTCCGTGTACCCCTGAGGAACACGATTCCATACATATACTTTGTTCTCAAATTTAAATGAAAATAGATACTGACTATCTGGATGCAATGGTATGGAAAAGAATGCTAGGCATAAATCAATTACAGTAAACCATCCTGCACTCCAAGGAATCTGGTATAGGATCACTGCAGGATTTGGCACTGTAGGACAACAGGGTTCCACAATCTTATTTATCTTTCGTAAATCCTGAACAATCCTATACTTTCCATTAGGTTTCTTCAGACCCATGATTGGTGAGTTACAAGGGCTACTCATTACTTCTTTTAGTATTTCTTGGTTTACCATTCTGTTAATTTCTTCAATGACTCCTGCTTTTACCTCTGCACTCATTTTATACTGTCGAGTGTTTGAGAAAATTGCACCTTCTTTTACAGTAATCTTAACTGGGTCTATTTTGGCCATAAGTCCTACTTCTTTTCCCGTGAAATCCCATACCATGGAATTCACTGTATTTTTCATATCTTCCGGTAACTCGTCTTTTGTTATCAAAGAAAACATCTCATCTACTTCTGTACCTTGCTTTGCTATCATAAATTTATATACGTGGTCTTCATCTGGGGTCTGAACTGCCACACCATCCGGCGTGCAGAAAATTGTACAATTCATTTTACACAGCAAATCCCGGCGCAATAAATTTACTGGACTGGAATCACATACTACAAATTGATGCATTTCTCTAAAGTTTCCGATTTTTACTTCCATTAGTTCGGTAAGAGGTGTTCTAATCTTCCGATTAGCCACCCCAACAACTTGGATAGTTTCTCCAGAGAGAGGAAGGTCTGGGATGTCTGCTGTTCTTACAGTAGATCTGGTAGCACCAGTGTCCAAAAGGAAAGTAATATCATTACCTTTCACATTCCCTTCAACATATGGACCTGACTGATCTACCGATAAGGATGCACCAAGTACGCACTCCTTCTTCCCCTCTCCCAGGCACCGTCATGAACTATAGGGACAAAAGTCGTCCTGTAAAAGAAATTGTGATGTTACATAATCATTCTTACCACTTCCTCCTTGATATCCGACGTCTGTACCGTGCTTTGCTCTGCTTACATTACCCTGTATAGGTGCAGGTGGCAACTGATTCTGAGGATTTACACCCTGCTGTGAGTCATTCTGCGTCTGTGGATTTAAATTTTGATTTGGGCCATTATTATTCCGAATCTTTTTACATTCATCCTTCCAATGCCCTAATTTTCCGCACCTGTGACAAGGAAACTTCTTTTTAGCCTCTTCTCTACTCATTCGTCCTCTCACTTTTCCTCCATTCCCAGTGTCACCATTCGTTCCAGAATCTTTTCCTTGATTATCATTTGGATTATCCAAATTAATTCCCTGTTTCTCAGCCATTTTTACTTGAGCCCACATCACTTTCTCTTGCAATTTCTTGTGCCTATCTTCAATATCATCTCCACAATATTTGGCATATTTCAAAATCTCATCAATCGGTTTCCCCTGCCAGCACAACATGTGCTGCTTAATCATCTGACAAATCTCTGGCTTCAGACCGTAAACAAATCAGTAAACAAACTGACTCATGTTTTTATCTCCAATGTCCTCAAATCCACTATACTGCTTAAATACCTGCAATAAACGCTCATAGTAGGCATGTACCGATTCACTGGCTTCTTGGGTAGTCCTGTCTATTTTCACCCAATCTGTTTCTTTTGGTGGTATTTTCCCTTTCAGGTAAGTTATCACTTGCTGATACTTTTTCATTACATCATTGGACAGGGCACCTGTCTTTGGATCTCTAGGATACTCCTCACTGGGCCAATCAACTGTGATTTTGCAATCTGTCCACAAATCGGCAGGTACCACTATGTCGAACAAACCATCCAAGTCTTTCAACAACACCTTTGACACTTTCACAAACCTCTCAACCTGCTTGAACCATTCAATTGGCTTTTCCCTTAGCTTTGGAAAATCATTCGTAAATGACAAAATATCCTGTCTGCTCCATGGGACATGTACATATCCCGCTCCTGGAACTTCTCGCATCGGGTACATTTGATCTCCTTTCCCAGTATCCTTCATCAAATATTCAGAAGTTGTTCTATTGTATCGTGCCTCTTCCTTTTTCTTTGCCATTTAACCTTCCATTTATCTAGCTATCCCCATTTCTGCAAAACTGTCATTAATTCTTTTACTTGTAATTTTCTTCCAGAGGCATTCATATTTTCCAAATCTTTATCTGAAAAATCTGCTCTGTAGGGTTTTTGTAACACCTTTGACTTCCCTATTTCAATTCCCATCTGTTGAGCTAAATCTGATAATGTCTCATGAAATATTTTTGCATTTCTTGTGATGCTTCTGCATACGAACAATAATTCTTCTTCATCGTAAGTATTTAGGCGATCTACTCCTACATTTCCTGCTATAATTTCTTCTAACTCAACTTTTAATTTATATATGTCCATGATCTTTGGGGGTGAACTCTGTTTTTCTGATCCTTGTGCCCACCTTTCTAAGTCTTCAGGTGTAACTACTGTGGCACTTTTCGTTCCTGATGAAGTTATTATGTTTACATCTTTGGAGTAACCAGGTGTTACTCTTCTTGGAGTACTATTTACAGAATCTCTAATGGGCAAGTCCATTAATGAAATCATAGACTCACAATCACTAAAGTGATCCTCAACCATTACTACTGCTTCCGGTCTAGGAACATTCACAGGTGTATGCATAACTAAAGGTTTGGGATAAGTTACTTTGTCACCATATAAGGGAACCACTGGACCAATCGTTACAGGTATGGTCAATGAATCTGGATGAACACTCAATTGTGTTACTTTCTGAATTAATTCTGCTCTGTTTTTATCTATCGCTTCTTTTTCTTTATCATGAAGTACTATACTAACTGGTGAATCATGCAATACTTGTGGTACCAAAGGTGTTCTTAACAAGGGCGCACTTGGGGTGCATCCACTTGTCCCTTCTTGATATGGTGGTGGATTCTTTAATATATCTTCCATAAATTCGTCTTCGGAATCTCCGAATCTAGTCAGATGTTTTGTCTTTTCTGTGCATTTATTCCCCACTGATTCTTCTGCCATTAATATCGGATACAGACCCTCTGTAAGCATTGCTCTTCTCCATTGTTTCATCTGACCGTCCCTTGACTCGTTTTGGTATCTGGGAAAAAAGCCCCGATAACCCTTGTTACTTCTGGATCGATCACGTTCAAATGCCTCAGTTTCCCATTCTTCTAAAGCTTCGTATTGAGTTAATCTAGGTCTGGGTTCTAAGTCATTCATTCTTAATCTTACATTTTGTAGAATCCTCCCATTGAAAGTACCATTCTTGGGAAAAGCTAATATTCCATCACTTTTGGTATATTCCATCCAATTTTCTATCCATACACAAGTATGATAACCTCTCTCCATCATCATGAATGAAGCGGGCGTTTTAGCTGGTGGAATGATAATTCCTTCCCTAGTTTTGATTGGTTTGTCCTTTTTAAAATAATTCTTAACCTTCTGTAGAAATGATATTTTCCTCTTTTCTCCGAACATTCTGGGTAAATATCTATGTATCGAATTATATTCTGCAAAACCTAAGAATCTCCTGTCTGGACGAGTTCCTATTAAAGTCGGATCGTGTTTTATCATATATTTTCACTTGTCCACTAAGATTTCGACTTCTATGCTGATAACCAATTAAATTCTAGCTAACAATTGTCTCTGAACCAATCCTAGCGCGGCTTTTCCGTGACGTCTATCTGATGACCCCTCCTTTACAATTTGCGCTTTTCTGTCCTTCGCTGTTTTCGACCAATCCCAGCGCGACACTTGTGACGTCAGCTTCCTCTCTGGTAGCTGACCCTCCCTTTACAAAATTCGTACGCAAAACTTTAAATTCTCTATACTTCTTTAAAATTCAGTAACAGCATAAAACATTCGCTATCGTGTCAGTTTCGCTAACTTTGAAAAGATAGATTCTCTCACTTCTTAGTAAAACTCTTCCGTTTACTAATCATACACTACGAGTAAAACACTTCCATCTACTCTTCACGCAAGTTTCAGAAATACCTGTTACTTTTTCAACGTTACCCTTTCTAGGTGATATAACATCAAATTTTCACTAGCATATTCCCTTGCTATTACTCACACACATAGAGTCCCTAACAAGTACTGATAGCCCTACTTAACTTTTCAGTACTATTTCTGCCTGACAGATAACCTCACTGCAGTATGGCTTCCACTTACCATCCGCTATTCAATTTTCCCCGGGGATTCTGGACAACATAAAACAAACTTCAAACAATAACGGATGTTAGTTCATAAAATAAAATTCTCATTACCCAATTAACAAAGTACAACCATCCTCTGATAACCAGCACAACTGATCCAGCGGGTTACTAACAACAAGCATTCATACACAAAATACTCACTTGGGCCCATACATTCATACTACGCTAGCAATTTTCCGCTGGTGAGTCAGTTGGTACTCTTTATCAAGATCCCTGCTACCAATTACTTTTCCGATTGAAGAGTAATGACTTACCAATGGACCCTTTGATAATTGGGAAGTTTAAAATGAGTGACGTTCCATACAATTCATAATTCTGAAATAATCACTGAGTCAAGAAGTTTTAAAATATTTATCTAAAGATTTAGCAGAGTAAATACAGAACCACATGATACTTAGATCGCATATCAAGGATGAAGCACAAGAATTAATTATTTGTCAATGACAGTCCCTTAGGAAATGAGAGGATAGAGACAGCAGCGCAACTAAGGTTGCATTTATAGTTACCTAAAGTGCGAGAACCAAACCCCTTGGCCAAGGAGTTGGAAAGATAGGACCCTAGAAGGATGAAGAGTAAGACCTCCTCCAAGTTCAGGACAGGACCGGTGACCTCTCTACCTACGACGCCTGCGTCGTTCCCCTCTCTGATACTCCGCTTCTCCTCGATTCTCCTGTGCCTTTCTTCTAATGGACTCCGCCGCCCCCTCCTCAGGACCTCTCTGGACAGCGATTCAGTCAGCTTGGCGGTCTGGAGCTCTTCTGTGCGTTTCTGAGTGTGCTCTTCCTAACAGCGTCTAGTCTTCTTCTAAAGCTTGTGCTAGCTAATTAGCTAATTCTATATCTATTATACCCTTCTACGCCCATGTACCTCCCTTTAATGTTGCAAAAATATGGGACCACTACTTCTGATTGGACAGCGACAGGGGGTTGATCCTCACACCATATTGATTTAATTCATTTTCTTAAAGCCCTTTGTTTTAAAATACCGCCCATCAACTTTAATACATTTACTTTATTTCCCACCCGTCTCATGACAAAGTTTATACATTCTTCATGTACATTGTTACATATTGGTAGGGACATTCATGAATACAACAATATTGGCCATCAGGTCATGGCTTTGGACGACGTCCAGGTTGACTTTATCCTTTTCTTTCTGGGCAGCCATTCAGGGAGCATGCGCAGAACCATGGTCACACGGGTTTTCAGTTCACCAACCCCAGGCCCATAGTTACGAACTAATAAAGTCAAAGAAGAAAATATTAAAATCACAAATATAATGTTTCACTGTATTCCCACTATTTCTATTCTATCCCCATTTACTCATAAACTCTATCCCGCATTAATAGCGTTAGTATACTACAGTTTAAATAAAACATGAGAGCAAGCTGTAGCATGTGAAAACATAAAGCAGCCATTTTAAATCACACTGCGCAGAAGCAAGATTTTCCCTCCAAGCAAAGAAAGACGTCACACCACGTGATATGGTTGAGACATGCGCAGTAGAGTTCCCGCGCTTTAGCGGCCATTTTAGAATAGACAAGCGTTACTTGTTAATAAAAAAACACATAGGCAAGCTTCCTTCTAATTATGTCTGTGTATGCAGTGGTTAGTATGGACAATACAATTATAATACATTAATACTTTTGAGAAGATTGCATCCGAGCAAGTCTCATTTGCGAGTCCTTGCTCCATCAGTTGCAACAGTATAAAATGAAATTTATGACTCTACGATATCGTGAGCTACTCGCAAGACTCTCATAAGGGTACACACACACCCATAAAAAGAGATTTAAGTGGTTATTAATAATTCAGTACATTATTGAAAAAAGTGATCATCTTTCTTTTCTCATTTACAATCAGCTCTTTAATATGGAAACATCTACAGGGCCCTGGGAGGATCTTCACTTATATTATTATTGAACTTGGTGAGAAGATATCTTCATAATATGTAGTTCAGTTCTACTACAAAGACTTGTTAGTGAAATAGTCAGTCCCTCCCTTTACCGAACTAGTCACAGATTTTACCCTGTGCAGGATTCTCCATACAGGGATAGTCTCCCTTCATAGTTTTCTACTATGTACAACTGTAACCTGAAGGGAATTCTCTATAGATAGGGGATGGCTTAAATTGCAATTATGCAGACATTGTGGTGAAATTGTAATAAAAAATGTCTAATCATAAATATTTAAGAAAACATGATAATATATTTAGCGAAAAAAGACATTAGCATACTGTGTAATCTGATTATTATGTTGTAGAATTTGTAAAAATATACAATAAACTTGTTGATACGGTCCCTGAGCTTCTGCAAGAGTATCATAAGAGCTATTTTTCTTATTTTAAAGGGTGATGTTATAAAATAAATACAGTAAAACATGACATTATAGGGTAGCTCTGAAAAAGCCATTTTCTTTTTTAAATGTTTTAAAACTTTTTGGGGAATTTTTTGACTTTTTTAATTTTGTTGTATTTTTTTATTTTAAAGGGGAGAAAATTAAAACATAATGCTTCTTCAGAAAATAGGGAAAATTTAATAACTTTTCAACAACTTTTCTTTCAAAAAGGCAGAAAAGAATAACTTAGAGGAAAATTATACAAATAAAATTGCCTTGGGGCCTTTATGTTTCTGTGCAAGCTTATCCTGCGCAGCTCTACTCATTTCAGATGAAAAAATAATTTGCTTACACAAGCAGCAAAAGAGAGCCTTGGGTAAATCTGCTTGATTAGTATCCGCCTGCCTGGACAGTACTTGAGGTGGCACTGTATCCTCAGGTGCAAAATATGCTGAAACTCCTGAAGTCCTGTACATTTCAGCAGAGCGAGCCATCTCTGCATGGGCATGATTAATCCCATCTTGCCGACTTGTCCAAATTGTGTGATCCTAGGCAAATATTTTATTTCACTTTCTTTCCTTTTTCTTCATTATCACATATGAGGACCTTGAAATACATGACATCAGGATGTGTGCTGTACAAAACCTTCTCCTGTGTTTGATTTAATAGACTATAATGTTGTTTATGTATAACAGGAAACCAGGCCACCCCTAAGAGTGCACATAACAAATGACTGGCCTCTTCACTATTGGTATTGTTGTCAGTTTGGGAGGAAGAATTAATGTTTCTAAATTCATATTTGAAAACATTCACTTTAAAAACAAATACTTCTCAGTGCATTGATATAGTCTGATGTACTAAGGTAAAATGGTTCTGCAAGACGGCTTTGAAAATGAAGGTGGTCCTAAAGTTAAAGGCTTGTCTGTTTATTCAACATCTTTTTAATGTTAGTGCTGGGTGGAGTGAACAGCAGCCCAGTGCTGCTGTTGATCTGAGGGCCGCATGTAAAAGTAAGGAGAGCTGCATGCGCCCCCATACCCCCTACGCCCCTGGCCGTACTTTGAGTATTACTGATATAAAACAATACAAACCTTTACCCCGCATTCACACCACCCAACTCAGCTATTAATAGATATAAGTGAAGTTATGCCTTTGACATTTTAGCAGCTCAATAAGTCACCACATAAATGAAAATAAGATACAAAATAATAAAAGAATTAATATTTTACAAGCATATTGAATAGGGCATGATAAAAATACACATTCAAAACATATATAGCGCTGAATGTCAGAATATATTTAGCAAAATATTGTCTGATTAAAATATTCTGTCCTAAATATCATTTACATAAATAAAATATCACCCTATTGGTTGCATTATTTGATAATAATAACTGAAAATTGTATTTTTTAGGCAACAATTAGGAAACAATATTCCATTCAGAATATATTTTGGCTTTGTTAATCTGGAACTATACCCATGCAAAGTATAATTGACAGACACATGTCCACTTTTCTTGTGTTTATTTCTTTGTATTCACCACTGTATTTGACGCCTGATTCTTCTCCAGTCCTAGACAATCTCTGTGATCTTTGCGACAATAAGGATAATCTTTTTTACTCTACAAAGCATGTGGCTGTCAAGGAAGCATTTTATTTTCCTGTTTCAGTACAAGTACTTAGATGCTGCAGCATGAATTGCGTTATACATAGTACTGACTACAATTGGGGAGGTCTGAAATCCAACAGAAATGTTGCTTGATATAGTGGAGGGTATTTGTGGTGTAAAAGAACGCCTGGTTTCTTACCAGTGATCTTCGTTACCTTTAGTCCATCTTGTCCTCGTCACAGTTATTACAAGTGAGGTCATGACTCATGTTACCGCAAACCAGGAAGAAAGCAGGAGGATCCCGAAGCTAGTCCTACCCACCTTACCAGGGTGCAATAAAAGGGGCTGTCACTGCTGGCTCCTCCTGAATATATCCAAACACCTTCGTCAAAGGACTCAAGGAGGGAGGGTGGATGGAATGTAATGACTGTGATGAGCACGAGATGGACTAATGGTAATGTAATGGTAAGTAACCGGGGCATTACCACTACATCCCTTGTCCTCGTCCCAGTCATTACAAGTGAGGTATACCAAAGCTGAAGTCCTTTGACACTAATAACAAAAAGCTTTGATAAAGCAACACACCACAGTTTAATAGGACCCATAAGTACCGGCAATATAAAGCACATTAATCCATCATATAATATACTCCTAAAGCTGCATTCAAAACTGCACTACCCAACTTCAGTTGACATTCAGCAACAGAATTCAAATGATGATGTCTAACAAACATGTGCTCTGAAGCCCAAGTAGCTGCTCTACAAATCTCCCTGTAACTCAACCCAGGAAGCAGCCATTGCCCAGTTAATCTGCCCTAAATGGGAAGACTTGCTTCCAGTTCTTGATGAGCTAAGAGAATAGCAGACTTTAGCCACCTGCTAAAAGTGATGGCAGACACTTTCTTGCCCCTTCCAGATAGTCCAAATGTCACAAATAAGTAATCAGTCTTTCTGTAATGTTGCGGTCTGTCAATATAAATCAAAAGAGCTTGTGTAACATCAAGAGTATTCAATAAAACTTCTTTTGCATTGGAAGGGGAAGGAAAATAAGAAGGCAAGGTTAATTCCTGAGACCCATGAAAGACAGAATTAACTTTCGGCATAAAGGTAGGGTCAGCATTCAATATCACTCAACCCTCCATAAATCTAAGATAAGGAGGGGAACACCTCAAGGCCTCCAACTCGCCCACTCACTGAGCAGATGTAATTGGCATCAAAAAGAAGACCTTAAAGGATAGAAACCTCAAATCCACAATGCTCAAAGGTTCAAAAGGGGAAAACTGTAATGCCCTTAAAACAGAGGGAAGACCTCAAGAAGGAGAGATGGGAATCTTACCAGGCTTTGCAACAAAAAGCTCATAAACAGCCTAGCAATTAAGGATTCAATTGTGGCCAAAGAATCGGAAATCTTCCTAAAAACCTTGATAGCAAACTATTGAGCTTTAAGGGTAGAGACTGAAAGATTTAAATGAAAACTATCCAGAAGAAACTGTAAGACAAAGGAAAACCCACAATGTTGAGCAGACTGATTATGGGAGGAGCACCATGTGTCATAAGATTTCCAGAGCCTAGAATAAGCTTGGGGAGTGGAGGGACATCAAAACTCTGAATTATCTCCACCAAAGATGAAGAGACACCCTTTGCCAAGAGATTGGATTTCTCATCTTCCAGACTGACAGTGTGAGCTGGAAAGGAGATGGAGAAACCTTGGGAGGAGATGGGAATCTCTGAAGAACTCAAGGGGGAAGCAGTGTCAGTGACTTCAGAAGAGGAAACCAAGATCTCCTGGGCCAAAAGGGAACCGCCATGATCAGCTCTCTCCCCTTCAGCAGGAACTTCTGGAGAGCACTCTGGATTAATGGAAAGGTGGGGAAAAGGCATAAAGAAGATGCTTTGGCCACTTGATCATCAATGCATCTGTTTTCCAAGCTTCCTCTTCTGGAAACCTGGAAAAGTATCTGTGAAGTTGGGTGTTGGTTTTTGATGCAAACAGATCCACAAGGGGGTTCCAAAACCTCCTGCAAATCATCCAAAATGTTAGTTTGGACAGAATTAGTTCCTGAGATGAAGGAAACTACCTGCACTGGATTTCTGCTGTCAGATTGTCTACCCCTGTGACATGGACCGCAGATATACCCAACAAGTTCTTCTCTGCCCACAGGCCTGTCTGGGTAGCCATCTGATTGAGGCTCTTGGACCGAGTGCACCTCTAATGGTTGATATAAGAAAATGCCACAGTGTTTTTTGTCCTTATTAGCACACTCCTTAGCATCACAAAGGGATGGAAGAACTTCACTGCCTTGAACATAGCCATCAGCTCCCTCCAATTCTAGGACCTCCGACTCTCTAGAAGGGACCATCTGAATTGACTTGATTTGTCCTGGAGAGTGGCACTCTAACCTATGGTACTGTCATCTGTCTTGATGACCACAGGAGTCTCTTGCTGCATGGCCATGCCCTTGGAGAGATGTGCTGTGCCCAACCACCACTTCAGATGGGCTCTGAGATCCTGAGTCACAGGGATACGCTTTGATAAGGAATATAGCATGCTACAACGCAGGCTATGACATCGCGCTCTTTTACAACGCGGTCGTTACAACGACCGTGTTGTTAGAACGCGATGCCATTACAACGCAAGTCATTACATCGACTTGCAGTAGATGGCGCTCTAACATTAGGAATAGTATAATTTACTATTCCTGCTCCAGCCTACGCAACAGTAGGGAAAGTGTTGGAATAGTAAATTATACTATTCCTTATGTTAGAGCGCCATCTACTGCAAGTCGATGTAATGACTTGCGTTGTAATGGCATCGCGTTCTAACAACGCGGTTGTTGTAACGACCGCGTTGTAAATGAACTGCGATGCGATGATTGCGTTGTAAACGCTGTCATCGTTTGATAAGGGACCCAAAGCCAGGCACCAATGACTGTTAAGATGCCATAACAGAGGCCTAAGGTACAGTCTCACCCACTGGTGTGCGCGCGGGCTAGTGAGGAGGAGTGTAGGAGTCTTGCGGGTAGGTGGAAGCTCAGGCAATGGTTGATGTAGGCCTGCCCTTGATCGTGCAGAGCTTTGTAGGCATGCATGAGACTCTTGAACTTGCATCTCATCTGGATTGAGAGCCAGTGGAGGTTTCTGAGGTGGGTGGTGATGTGGGTCCATTTGTGGAGGTCCAGGATGAGTCTGGCTGCAGCATTCTGTATGGTCTGGAGTCTTTTTAGGAGCTGGGTGGAGATGCTGACATAGAGAGTGTTGCCGTAGTCGAGGTGGCTGATGACGAGGGTCTGAGTGACAGTCTTTTTGATGTTGAGTGGGATCCATCTGAAGATTCTGCAGGGCGTGCGAAGGGTGTTGAAGCAGGAGGAGGTAACTGAGTTGACTTGTCATTTCATGGTCAGTTCGCTGTCGAGGATGATACCTAAGTTGCGTGCATGGCCTGTAGGGGTGGGTGTTCGTCTGAGTCCTGCTGGCCACCAGCTGTGGTCCCATATGGAAAAGTTCTCCCTGAAGATTAGTACTTCTGTCTTGTTGAAGTCGAGCTTAAGGCAGTTGTCTCTCGTCCAGTTGGCTATGCTGGTCATGGCATAACAGAAGTTGATCATGGTGGTGGAGGGGTCTTTGGTGAGTGAGATGATGAGTTGAGTGTCGTCTGTGTAGGAAATTATATTGAGGCTGTGGGATCTGATGATGTCTGTGAGGGGGGTCGTGTAGGTGTTGAATAGCAACACTGAGTTCATATTCTCCAAAGGGTAAAGCTTCGACATAAAGTGTGGTAGAATTAAATTAACAGGGTCTTTCCACTATTGCTTTACCACATCTAGCACAAACTGATGAATGGGTAAACCCAAATTAGAAGGCCTCTGAAACTGACACAGCAAGGAGTCATCTGCCAGAATGGCGGGCCCTTTTATGGCACCCTGTTAGGGTGGGTGGGGCTGGCTTCAGGATCCTCCTGTCTTTGTTCCTGGCGTGAAGTAACGTGACCTCACTTGGAATGACTAGGACGAGGACAAGGGACGTAGGGGTTAGTTGGGAATTTCGCTGCACTGCACTAGGCTTCTAAATACGGTAGTTTGTGCTACTTCCAATGGAAATAGGGCATGGGCAATTAAATAATCCTAACACAAGAAACAGTTGGTTTATGGCTATTGCACAACTTCACTGGTCGCACTACAAGTGCAAGGGTGTCGCCCCTTCAAGTCCGATCCTCCTCCTCCCTCTGAGTTATTGGCTCAGAGGGAAACGGTCATTTCAGGTGGGCAGAGTTAAAGGGGAAGTCAAGTGCAACCCGGAGGCTGCGCTGAGAAATTAGTTATTTTCTGGTGAATCTGTAATTTTAGTTCCAATTCCCCTCTAGGAGAAACGTACCAGGTCACAGTAAATCGGTGGCCTTTACAATTCCAAAAAGACTGGTAACAGGAAACTAAGAAAACTAGCACCACCACCTAAGGCAGTTTATGTAATTCATCCTCTGGTGTGCGGGGCAAATAAAGTGTGATTTCCATTTTTATTACTTCAGTGTTTACTCTAACTCTGGTATATTACCTCCACCTCAGTTAGTCACATCAGAGTTATTCGTGCATACATTACCTGCTCATATTTCCTGCTGTGGCCCACCTGCTTAGTTCTTGGGGAGAGGATGTGGTCCGTCGGCTAGACTGCCGAGTTTGGTGCTGGAAACCAAGGTTCGAGCCTCGGGGTCGCGTCCACATCCTGTGATTCTGGGCAAGTCACTTAATCTCCCCGTGCCTACCAAAAAAAAAAAACTGAATGTGTCCTTGTGTAACGTAACCAGTGCTCATGTAAAGCGCTCCAATACCTTCGGGTCGAGTTCGCGCTATATAAATCTGCAACAAAAAAAACACTCTCCTTCTTCTGGCGACCATGAACATGGCCGTCAATTTCATATCATTGTTTCCACTTGTGTGCGATTACAACAGGTTTTTGCGTTTGCTCCTGGTCAGAGGAGATGAAATACTTCCAGAATGCTAGCAATCTACGGGGCATATTATCAAGGGGCCGCGATAAGATTATCGCCGCTTTAGCATCCGTTTTCGGGCGAAAAGCAGCGATAATTTTATCGCTATATTAACAAGGACACGCTAGCGCGTGTTTCCTTGCCTTAGTGCCCGTTGTCAGCACGCCTCGCATCGCATCGCTAATGAGATGCAAAGGAGGCGTGCCTGACAAAACCCCACGTGAAAATATCGCTAACCCAGCTTCGCGATATTATCAACGAGGGGTAGCGATAAATGAAATAGCGTTAACTATGCCTTAACGCTGGAATTTAACGTCTGTTAAATTCCAGTCTAAGGCATACCTAACATGGGGGTGGATTGTGTGGCTAAGACCACAGGCCCTATCATCAAGAATATCGCCGTTTTCCATGGAACATCGCTGGAAAACCAGCGATGTTCCATGGAAAACACCGCTATCGCTGGAATAATTATCGCCATTGCGCTAAGCGTTGTTGATACAGCGCCAGCATGGCGATAATTTCCAGCGATAGCCGGCGATGATAAATCCCACGCTAAGCGCGGCCAGCGATAATTATCGCTGCCGATTGATAATATGCCCCTTAGTGCTTGTGGCTAACATTTGCAACCTTACCTCTTTCCCCTCTGAATTGTTGCTAAAGTTTGTTTTAAATAAATAGCGATGAACATAGCAAATCTCATTTGCAGTATAATTGTGAAACCTTTTAAGACCCAGTTGCCTAGTTCCACCCACAACGATCCGGCACATCCCTATTTTGTCTTAATGTAAGCATTAGGTAATATTTAATAAATTGGGCCCCATGCATAGCTGAATCCTGTTAACTGAATTCTGTGGACTACAATGAAATGTCTTATGAAAAATAATAGTACCCACACCAAAACGTTATATATGTAATAAAATGGTAAAATGTTTGTCCCGAGTTACAGAGAATATTAAAAGTTCAGATGTTATCCAGTTACCTTTAAGTTAAGGGTACATTTTCAGGGAAATCTCTCGGGTTTAAAGTGCAAGGCAGGCTTTCCAGCCACAGACCCTTAGACTATTAAAAGGAGTTCTGTTACAGCTGCTACCTCGCATTATTGTCCAGTTCATCTGCCTTAGAGCCTGGAGCAGTTCAACTAGACCAAGGGAAACAACATTACCATCTTTATTATTTATAACCTTATTTTTTGGCCTTCAGATACACAGACGATCTATAAATATAGTTGCCATGGAAACTATTGCGATGGAAATTACCATGGGTATTGTGTTGCCTATACATTCGTGGCTGCTGAGAACAAATCTATGTAGCAGCTGATTGCGTGCAGTGATCAAAATGTGAAAAATTCAAGTGTTAAATCCTTTAACCAATCGGCGTGACTGGAAGAGATTGTGTTCTCCTCAACTGTGTCAGAAATGAACTCGGTAAAAGCGGCGGGTCTGGAGGTGTAAGCAGTACCAATAGAGCATTTGTTTACATCGTTATAGAACCATGCCAGTGACATTTTGCATTTAGCTTTTTTTTTTACTATTGTATGTTAGACTCTAATGGGCTGTGAGCACCCTTCAAAGTGGCGCAAAGGTAATTTTTTCTTTAAAATGAACATTTTATAGTTCACCATAATTTCAGATCTACGTCATGGGTCATGCATATGTTGCCTACGCCACATGGTGCGTACGTGGAATGGTAGAGAGCCGTGGGGTGAGATTCAAAGGATATACAGGAGAACCTTACCATACTATGTACAGCAGAAACATAAACAGCAAGCTGGTCATGATCTTTTAAAATGTGGTATTGAGATGGCCAAAGAGACATCAATATTTGCATATAGCACACCTATTTATATATATATAGTGATATCTGCTGCACTTGTTTAGATATGTACAAGCTACTGCCACCAATGTGATCATGCCTAGCCTAAATGCAAACTTGCTGTTTTATATATGTTACATTACATCCCCAAAGCCCATCAAATTTGTGGTTGATCCGAGTTGTGAGTAAGTAAACTTCTGCTTTTGTTGCTTGTTATTTTATGGCCATCAAGGAACCTGGCATATATAAATTGAAAATATGTAACCTCAAGAGTTCTGAGACACTGGGCCAATCATACAATCAAGAAAATTAGGAACAAAACATCTATTCAGTGACAAAAAGAGAAATCAACAGTTTGACATTTATCAGAAAAGAACTATGGGAATAAGGCAAAGATCGTGGGCAGCAACTGTACACCAACACATTTTGATTACACTAGATGAAAAACAGACGAAAATGATTAATCCAGGTACATTCTCACTACTACAACACCAACATGGGTAGGCTACATTTAGATAAGAAACGTTGCTTTACACACAAAAGTATAAAAGAGTCAATAACACCTTTTGTCTTGCATAGGAAGCACTGGAGGGCTTGTGCATAAATGGGGAAGGCGCTTAGTTCAACAGGACCACAATACAACTTCAAAAATCACAACACTTAAGAGAACTCAAGTGTAGAAAATGGAACTGTCACGAAAAATTCGCTCAAAACCCCCTTGTCAAATATCCACACTCTTGGAGGTATTCACACAAGCCTGAATCAAATTTCTGCAGATTTATCCCGTATTCCTCCTATGATAGTGACGCTCAAATAACAGAATTATTTCAGCAGAAAGTAGAGCTGCCAAACGTTTCTTGACTCATTGTGTGCTCCTGCTTTCCTTTACTGGTTTTAACTTTGCTTATTGAGTCAGTGTTTTTCAGAATTCCCCATTTTGTAGTTATATTAAAAAACAATCCGTCCTGAAGAAGACCCCTTTGAAAATAATCCCAAGCGCCATCTTCCAAAACACATTCAAAAGGTAATATTCACCATGGCAAAGTACTAGAAACAGTCGTTAATATTGTTGGCCATTGCTGGATTTGTTAGCTTTTAGTTATGTATGTATAAACTAACCCTCTTTTTGGCGTGCCTGATAATAAAATGTCCATCATACATTAGTTGATTTTTAGTACACAGATCGACACCTGTCATTTGATAAGATATCTGATAATTTTAGATGAAAATGTTAATTTACAGACAAGTAACAATTTAATTTCTTTATATTACACTACAAGGACATCCCACAACCTAGTCCTAACATCAGTCATCGTAAATAGGCATCCAAACAAAGAGCAGGGGACAGTGAGGTTGACGTAGTTGCCAGAGGAAAAAAAAAAAAATTGCAATATGAGTTATTCTGGTCAGATTTTTAATTGAGGTAAAAGGAAATGCCATTATTTTAGTACTTTTTTTATGACACTTGTTTTATGGTACGAATAATACTGTCCTAGGGGGGCGTGGCCAGGCTGCTGACCAAGATGGCCACGCAGCGCTGAAGCTCCGCCAGGGATCCCAACATCCGAGCCCCATCCTGCCCCCAATCCGTGCCACTCTATCTGTCGGGCAGCTGGCCTGGGCGCAGGAAGATGCCCACATGCCGTGGAGCCGTCCTGGGTGGCTGGATTGTTGAGGATCCCGCGCATGGAGGCCATCAAGCACAAGAGGGTGGTGCTGGAGCACGGAGCGGCGCGCAACCTGAAGCGAGGCCGCGCATAACATAACGGCTGGCCTCGGGGCTCCGGCAGCACTATCCGGATGGCAGAAGAGACGGCCGACACCTGCTGGTTATACGGTGAGCGGGTCCTGAGGTCAGGCCCACCCTCCTGATTCAGCCTCCCTCCTGAAACTTTAATGCTGACCGGCCATCGTTGCTCCTGGAGGCCCTGTGGTGTGAGGGGCCGCGGGTGAGCCTGGGGGACAGCCATCTGGCTGGATGGGCTGGTCAGGGGGGGGGTCGTGCTTGGCTGGCCGGGTGGGGCATGGGCGCTGCCAGACACCGCTGTGCACCTGGGTTGGTGAATTAAGAAGTGCGCAGCGCTGGCCTGATCTTTGCACGGTGTGCTTACATCTGTGTGCCGCCACTCCTTATGTTGCCAGTTTGTTACAAAGACACCTGGAACAGGTAGGTGAAGTTCAAGTTACTCTTTTATTTCGGCCTCCACTCTGGAACCTCTAACACGTCGCTGTCAAGGCACAGCTCACGAACTCTGCCAGTCAGGCTGCACTTGTCAACATTCCAAGGCAGCCTCTGGCTCAACTGTAGGAACATTCCAAAGGGTAGAATAAGGAAGGGGGGCAGAGAGAGGGAGAGACCAAAGGAGGTACATGGAAATACAATAGTGCAATTAGTGAAAGTGGGTGAATTATAACACATCTTCCCCCATAAAACAATGAAGGAGAGAAAAATAATTCTATTGCATAACAAAGTCTTTATGCCATTTGGGTGAAACAGTAGGTCTTCTGGTACTACTCCTAGGAGGAGTGACAGAGTCTTCAGGTCCCCCAGATGTTTGGGGGTTTTCATGAGTGGTGTTCTCTGGGTTTGGGCATTTAGCCAACCGGTCCATGCTCCAGTTTTGCCCATTCTCTAGAACCACAGTGTTGTTTTTGATCTCCACAATTCTTCTGGGTTCATAGAACTTCGATTCATGATCCCCTGCGAGAGTGGGTTTTTTCACAGCGACCCAATCTCCTACAGACCATTCTCGGTTTTTTGTTCCAAGCTTAAGATCATATCGGTCTTTGTAGTTGGCTTGATGGGAAGCTATTTTAGGTTTTGCCTTGTCAAAAGAGTGTGCAGTTACCTCTCCACCCCTATCCAGGTAGGAAAGAATTTTGTACTGGGTTTTCTTCTCCTGAGCGATGAGAAAGGGGATATCCCAGTGACCAAGTTGGGGGTGGTGTGGTATGCCCAGAGCATATCTTGAATAGAGCGTTCAACAGGTAGGTTGTTGATGCAAGCAAGCTGTATGTTCTCCTTTACCATTCTATTAACTCTTTCGAGTAAGCCGTTTGCACGAGGACAGTACAGAGCTGTTTTTAAGTGGGCTACGGCTAAGCTGGTTAGGAAGTTGGACATGGCTGACGAGGTGAATTGTACACCGTTGTCCGTAACCAGGGTGGCCGGAATGCCTTCAGTGGTGAAAGTGTCTCGCAAAAAATTGATCAGGGATTCGGTAGTTGTTTGGTGTACCATTTTAATAACTACCCAGTGAGAGTGAAAATCCGTCAGAACAAACGCAAATCTTTTGGTGACACCACTCTTATTGATCGGGCCGATAATGTCCAGTGCCAGTTTTTCCCATGGTTTGTCCGGAATGGAAACTGGGGAAAGAGGTGCCATCTGGGTGCGTTTGGTTTTGTCACTGTTGGCGCATATGGTGCAGTTCTTGACTTTGGTCTCAACCATAGAGTCCATGTTGGGGAACCAATAGTGCTCTCTGAGTCTATTTTTTGTAAGGCTTCTCCCTAGGTGGCCCTCATGAACCAAGTCTATTATTTTGTCTTTCAAACCTTCTGGGGGGATGATTTTGTTATTTCTCCATATGCAACCATTATTCAAGTTGATTTCATGTCTTACTTCCCAGAATTTGTCTAGGTCTTGGCTGACACTTTTACACGGATCTGGCCAACCTTGAATAGTATACTCTTCAAGACGGGAAAGTGTGGCATCTTGCGTCATACACTCGAACCATTCATCTTGCTTTATTGTGGATGAGTGGACCAGTAAAATAGGAAATTCAGATGTTTCAAAGTTTTCTGAAAGATCTATTGGTGCCCTCAAAAGGAAGTCAGCTGCAGTGTTGAGGTCACCTGCGACATATTCGAGTTTAAAAACGAAGCTCTCAAGGCCTAATACCCATCTAGCTACCCTGGGTGTGCTGTTGGCTGAACCTTTAGAACTGAACATGTAAATGAGGGGCTTGTGATCAGTGCGAACAGTAAACTTTATCCCCCACAGGTAGAATTTAAAATGTTTAATCGCCCAAAAGCAGGCCAGGGCTTCCCTCTCTACGACGGAATAGTTCCTTTCTGAGTTGTTAAGGGTGCGGGAAGCGAAAGCAACAATGCGTTCTCTCCCACCTATGACTTGAGAGAGGGTTGCTCCTAGGCCTTTATTGCTGGCGTCGGTGGTTAGAATGGTTTTCCTGGAAGGGTCGAAAGTGCACAAGTGAGGGGCATTTAAAATGTTTCTTTTAATGTTGTCAAAGGCTGCCTGGTGTACCTCTAGCCATTTGAAAGGAGTATGGTTTTTGGTGAGCTCCCTAAGATCGTTTGAAATATCAGAAAAGTTCTTAACATATTTGGCCATGTATTCTGCAAGACCCAGGAAGGATAATAGTTCTTGCTTGGAGGTGGGTGCATTAGCTTTATTGACAGCATCAAGGAGGCTTAATTTAGGTTTAAATCCATCCCTAGATATGGTGTGCCCAAGGTAATCAACAGTGCCCACACCGATTTGGCATTTTTCCTCTTTAAGGGTAAGGCCCGCCTCTTTGAATCTCTCGAGGACTGTCCTGAGAGAGGAGTCATGTTCATCAGGGGTTGCTCCGTAGATCAAGACATTGTCTTGGAAGCACATAGTTTTGGGGACCCCGTCAAGTATGTGTTGCATTATTTTTTGAAACACCGCTGCCGCTGAAGCGAGTCCAAACGGCATTCTGAGGAACATGTATGACCCCAGTGGAGTGGTAAAAGCCATTAGTTCTCTGGAGTCGTGGTGTAATTCTACCTGGTGGTAGGCGCTTGAAAGGTCTAGTACACTGAAGCAGGTGGCCTCCCCCATGGTACTTAAAACCTCGTGGATGCGTGGAAGTGGGTGTCTTTCAATGATGATGTTATCATTAAGGTCTCTGAGGTCGATGCATAATCTAATGTCATTCCCGTGGGCTTTCTTGGCGATGACCACAGGTGCGACCCATGCGGTGCAGTCAACTGGTTGTATAACACTGAGAGACTGTAGTCTGGCCAGTTCAGTTTTTAAGGGTTCCCACATAAGGTGAGGTATGGGCCTCGTTTTGTGCGCAATAGGTTTGGCATTAGGTTTCAATTTTATTTTATGTTGGAAATTACTAAGGAGTCCTAGATTAGAAGTGAAAACCTCAGGAAACTCTTTGACGAAGGTTTTACCCTGGGTGGAAAAATCAATGGTGAGAACTTGCTCTGGGTTGTTAGGGTCCAGTTTTATGCCTAACTCTTTTTGGTGTTGCCAACCCAGGAGATTGGACCCCTCCTCAACTATGTAGTCTTTGCCAAGGGTGACACGGTCTTTGAATGAAATGCGGGTTTTGACCATGCCCTTCAAAGGGATAGATTCTCTGGTGTAGCTACTCGGAGAAATGTCAGGTTTAGTTAATTCACTTTCTTTACAGAGGTTCATATTTTTAAAGTCAGTAATGTTCACAAAGGTGAAGGGGGAACAAGAATCCGCAAACATGTTGATTTTCTTGCCATCCAACCCAACTTCGCATTGTGGGTAGTTTATTTGATTGACGGTGCTGGAGTCGCGAACTTGGAAGACAATCTTCTTCACTGATTGAATTTTATGCTCAGGAGTGACTGCCGCACTGACCTGTTTATTGTGACAAACTCTAGTTAGATGGCCTTTCTTATTGCATTTCTTGCAGATAGCTGATATGGCTTGGCAATTGGGATTATTGGCAAGGTGGTTGCTACTACCGCACCGGTAACATTTAAATTTGCTAGGGTTGTCACGAGTAGAGCTGGAGGTTTTAGAATTTTTAATTTTGCAAATATTGTTTTCATTGGAAGCTTCAGCATTCTCTGATTCAACAATTTCTGACACCTGGCTCTGGACTGAGTGGGAGTGTTCGGGTAGCACAGGGTTTGGTCTAATCTCTTTCATGCAGAGTGCGGTATGTTCAATAGATTTAGCCAACTCGATCGCTTCTTGTAAATTGGGTTGTTTTTGCAGCAATTTTTCTTGGATTCTACTGTTATTGGTGCACCTCACCATCTGATCCCTAATAAGGGAGTCGTTGAGGTCTCCGAATTGGCATAGCTCACTTAGGCCTCTCAGCACAGCTACGCAGCTGGAGATGCTTTCATGTTTTCCTTGGACCCTACAGAAGAACTTGTGGCGTTCCAGCACAATGTTGACTTTGTCTCCAAAGTGAATTTCCAATTTTATTAAAGATGATTCGTAAGCATTTTCATCTTCTTCTAGGTCAGGTAGCGTATCAAAGACTTTCCTCCCATGGGTACCCAGATTGTGAAGGAGAATGTGTTGTCTTCTTAAAGCACTGAATTTTTCCCCCCCAATGGCAATCAAGTACGACTCAAAGATCTTGACCCATTGTTTCCAGGGAAGGTTGGGTTCCCCACATTCATTTAGAAAAGGCAGGGGCTGGGTCATGTTGGCAGCCGCCATTTTGGGAAACCAAAGAGATGACACGCAAAATATAATGGAGTGTGCGTATCACTGGAGTAAGGGAGGAGCAAGAGTGGGTGACTCACTGTGGGGAAAAAAAAAAAAATTGCACACAGGTGAAAAGGCGGTCCGTAGAAGAGATAAGGAGATAAAGTGAGCGTGTCACTGAAGAACTAGAGACACGCAAAATGGTGTGTGCGTCACCGGTGAAGTGAATAACAGGATGGCAGCTGAGCAAAATCAAAGAAGTAAAGAGCCAAGATGAGAGCTGTGCCAGTCAGCGAACTGGCGAAGAAACTCATGTAGACTACACATCCAGCTCCGGAAGAACAAGGAAGATGAAACCCGTTAGTGAAAGCTGTGAAAGAATAGAAATGCAACCCTCATGAAAATTCCCCACACCGCTGTGAGGAAAAGACACTGAGCAATATTACTTGAAACAGTAGTGATGGAGGCAGAGGAAGTTTCAAGGCACCTTACACCAACGGAGGGAATAAAGTAAATTAGCAGATACCAGCAATGTTTTTGAAAAGACTGAAAATATTCCCACGACGATAGAAAAGCAGCAGCTGTCCTTGTCAGCGGTGATACCAAAGATGGACAGTAGCAGTGAAAACTAATGAATGCTCCCAGGGAACTACAATAGCTGAGAGAAAGCTGTGTGCTTCCGGCAGTTCGTGACACAGTGACACGAAATTGAGGAGATTACACACAATTGGCGAGGGCTGCCCAGCGCTCCCCCCTGCAGCTCAAGAGATGGCAGAGAAATCGAGGAAGAATGCGCCCAGCACTGGAAGAAACCAAATGAATGCTGTGCCTATCAGCGTGGATAAGGCTGACAGGCAACCATGGAGGAAAAACATCAAAGTGCTGAAGCGGCGATAGATTGGCGTTGAGGGAACTCCTCCGACGGCAGAAACTGACAAAGCGGTGCCGCCTTGACAAGATCTTTAAAGCCGATGAACAAAGCGGCGTCGCTCACCATAAATACAGTTCCCAGTCACACAGGCAGCACGCTTAATGGGTGCTGGCGCAGAGGCAGTTTCCACTCACGGCTGAGGAGATCAGTTGTTATGCATGACTGAATCTTCCATAACAGCGCCGGGAGTTAGAATCAGGAAGATGACACAGCGCCCTTTCTGTCAGCTGGGGGCTGAGTCACCACAACCCAGTTATTCTGTGTGAAGTTTCAACTGTGAGGGTTGAACACAGGAGAGAAGGTGCCCAAAATTTACAGATGGAAGGTAAAGAGCTGTGCCTGTCAGCGCAGAAGACAGCTGGCAGGCGACACCATACATATCCACACGCCCAAATCACAGAAGAAACAACGCTCCAGGACTGATTTAAATGTGCAGAAAGCTGGTCGCTGGGTGAGGAAACCTTAGGCAAGAGGAGAGCTGGTCACGCAAAACGCTGGAAAACAGTACCTTAACCTTGTGGGCCACAAGGTAGAGAATACACAGGAAGTAGAGGATGAAGACAGAAGGGAAGGAGAGCCGTCCTGCTCCCTTACGCAGACCAGTCGTCGCCAGTGTTACAAAGACACCTGGAACAGGTAGGTGAAGTTCAAGTTACTCTTTTATTTCGGCCTCCACTCTGGAACCTCTAACACGTCGCTGTCAAGGCACAGCTCACGAACTCTGCCAGTCAGGCTGCACTTGTCAACATTCCAAGGCAGCCTCTGGCTCAACTGTAGGAACATTCCAAAGGGTAGAATAAGGAAGGGGGGCAGAGAGAGAGAGAGGGAGAGACCAAAGGAGGTACATGGAAATACAATAGTGCAATTAGTGAAAGTGGGTGAATTATAACACAGTTCACTGTTGCCCTTCACCCCGGGACCAGATTGAGCCGAGACTGTGTCTGTACAGCACTGCGAGGAGTCTGGTCGGCTCCGCGAAACGATGCAAGGCTCATGAGGGTGTACAGTCTCCTGCCATCTTGTGCTGCCTGCTGCTAGGCCCCCAGAGGAAATTCGGCCGCCATTGGCCAAGCGCACATATCGAGCCTGTAGTACCCAGTTCCTGCAGCCAATACTAGGTCCGGGGACAATCTGGCCACAAACACCAGTTTTGTAGGGGAAGTTATGGGTTGACAAAGACCCCAAACAAAGGCTATTACAATTTGGCAAACCATCCGAGAAGGCTGTGGAATCTGGAGGCAACATGGCTGAGGGGGGAGCAGAGGAGGCCGATTTTAGCGATGCACCTTTAGGATCGGGTGCTCTGCTGCTGGAACTGAGAGCTGGCTTCAAGGCCCTAGATGGCCGCTTTGATACCCTTGAAAAGTGTTTAGACACCATGAGCGCCAAATTGGATGTACATGAGAAGCGCCTGGACAATGTGGAGGGCAGGGTGTCTGACCTAGAGGATGGCACGGCCCAATCCACCAAGCGTCTAGACCGCATGGAAAAGATCCTCAAAGATGTCGCCATAAAAAACGAGGATTTGGAGGCGCGCAGTAGGCGCAACAATGTACGCATTTTAGGTGTCCCAGAGTCGGCTAATACAGGGCACATGGACCTATTTGTAGAAACCCTGCTCACAGACATCTTCGGTAAAGAGGCCTTCACCACCAATTTCCTCGTATAGCGAGCTCACCACTTGCTTGGCCCTCGCCCCAACCCAGGTTGCCCACCTAGACCCATTATTGCCCGCCTTCTAAATTTTCAGGACAGAGATACGGTGTTAAGGCTGGCGAGAGAGCAGGGCTCCATATCCTGGCAGGGCTCGACGTTGGCACTGTTCCCGGACTTTACCGCCATAGTGCAGGAGGCAAGGCGGATGTACACCGGCGTGAAGGCAAAGCTCCGCAATCTGGGACTCCGATATGGCATGATATACCCAGCGTGCCTCCGGGTAGATGTCGAGCAACCCTCCCGCATATTTGACACCCCTACAGTGGTGCAAGAGTTTTGCAGGGACTATAAAGGGAGCGGCAGCCACAAGAATAAGGACATATCCAGAGTTTCTCCCCCTCATAGTGGCTCGGTGGCAAGTGTGGAGCTCTTCTCCACTGAATAATCCATGCTGCCTGCACTGGAGTGTTACGGCTCAGTACTGTGTGAATCTTTGTGTTAGAGCGAATGATGCGATTTTATTGATCATTGCAAAGTTGGGTAACTGGCGTGGCGTTGCCACACCCCAAGTGTAAATCACTTTAGGTTTACTTCAATAGTTGAAATGTATCTGGTTTTGCTCCTTCTTGATTCTCTAGGGTGTTTACATGATGCATGTTACTGCTTGGTCAATGGGGATATTCCTTGCGAAGGGGTGCGCAGGGATGGGTGGGGGGTGGAGAGGGGGGTTTGTTAGGAATCATTGGTTACCTTTGCTTCTATTTCAGTTTACTCACCGCATCACGTTGTGTTCTAACTGTGACGCACAACTACAAGCACTGTTAATTTGTTTGAATGTCGGTGTGGGGTAGGTTGTCCACTTTTTCAGTTCTGACACTGATCACCTGGAATGTTAGGGGTCTCAACAATGCTAGAAAGGGGAAGCAGGTTTCACACTATTTACAGTGCCACAAGGTTGATGTTGCATTTCTACAGGAAACACACTTGTCCAAGTCCGCTCCCACTAACTTCGCCTCGGGTTGGGGCCCGCATCGCTATTTTGCGAATTACAGCACATAGGCGAGGGGCACGGTTGTAATGATTCATAAACATCTGCCCTTTCAATTTTCCAAAGTCCATAATGTCAGCAAGGGTCGCTATACGATGGTAGTTGGTCACTTGATGGGACACCGCATTTGTCTGCATATACGCGCCTAATGTGGACAGCCCAGAATTCTTCCATGGCCTTCACGCACAGCTCCTACAACTAGATGCAGATTATATATGCATGGGTGGGGATTTTAATCTCCTGTTGGACCCTGCGCGCGACAGTACGTCCACCTCACCGGATACCAAACCCTGCGCGCGCCACACGATGTTGGATCTATGTTATTCTGTGGGCTTAGCTGATGTGTGGCGGCAGCAAAATCCAGGAGAATCTGCATATACTCACTACTCTGCTAAGTACGACACCTGGATACGATTAGATTATTGGCTTGTTACTCCTAATTTGGCAACCTGGTATGGGTCATCCCAGCATCTCCCTAGCACATACTCTGATCATTCCCCGGTAGTATTGCAAGTCCGGGTCCCCAGACCTGAGGGCTGTGAGAGACAGTGGAGATTTCCCAGACAAGCACTGATGGATGAAGTGTTCCGCACAGAACTTCGGGAGGCCATCGGGGAATACTTCGATCTAAATAAAGGATCAGTGAGCTCATGGGCCACACTTTGGGAGGCCTTTAAAGCCTACATGCGAGGGGTCTGCATTTCTAAACATGCTGGGGTGTTGAAAGACTTGAGAGGTACGATAGCTCATGTTGAACAACAACTAGATACACTGGACAGAGAACAAGTTGAGCGTCCTGATCCATCTCAGCTTGGCTGCCGTTTGACGCTCTTGACAGAGTTTAGGGAGGCAGCGGAGCATGAGACTCACTTCCTAAGTAAATATGCCGTTGTATGGCAATACGGGGAGGGTGACAGACCTGGACGCACACTGGCATAGCTTTTGAGACCCTCAGTCGGGCGATCATATATTTCTTGTATCCGCTCCTCAACTGGGCAGACCCTTACGGGCTCCCCAGACATACAGGATGAATTTTTAACGTATTACTCTGCATTATACGCAACGCGTGTGTCACATAGTGAAGAAGACCATAGGGACTACCTTGCAGAGATTGCTATGGTGTGGCTCGAGAAGTTCATGCAACAGCTCTTAGCTGAGCCATTCTGCACGGAGGATATTATCAGCGCCATAGATGCCATGAATGGCTCGACTGCCCCGGGTCTGGATGGATTCATTGGCGTCTTTTATAAAACCTATAAGAACCTCTTAGTGCCATACCTTCTTGAGGTTTATAATGAAGCACTCGAACGCAAGGGGTTACCCCCCACTCTACGTGAAGCAGTAATAATTCTTCTCCTAAAAGCTGGGAAAGATCCGCATTTATGCGGCTCGTACAGGCCGCTATCACTCTTAAACCTGGATTATAAAATTCTTGCTAAAATGATTGCCCTGAGACTGGCCTTGCTGCTGGATCGTATTATCTCCCCGACCCAGTCGGGCTTTGTCCCTCACAGGTTGACAGCCTTGAATTTGCGAACATTATTTGCGTGATACATAGAATCTCACCGGAAGTTCCTGCGGCCGCAGTCCTACTTGATACTGAAAAGGCCTTCGACTCCTTGGAGTGGCCTTTTTTCTTAGCGGTAATGGGGAAGTTGGGCATCCCTAAGGTATTCATTGACCTTACTGCGCTGCTTTACACGGCACCCACCGCTAGGCTTCGACTGAACGGCACGCTGTCCCCTCTGTTTGCTCTCACCCGCGGCACCAGGCAGGGTTGCCCACTCTCCCCGCTGCTTTTTATAATGGCTCTGGACCCTCTGGTTCGACACTTTCAGGAGCGACATTTGCATAGGGGTCTCCAGTTCAAAATGGGTCCTCTCCTAATTTCCCTCTATGCGGATGATATCATTCTAAATGTCCGCAACCCTCAGGAGAACTTGGAACTTCTCATTAGAGAGATTATCCGATTTGGTGTTTTTTCTGGACTGGATATAAACTGGGGCAAGTCAGAAATTTTCCCCCTGACGCCGAGTACTGTTCGGTGGGATTGTGAGTTCCCTCTGGCGTGGTGCGAGGAGTCTGCTAAATACTTGGGAGTTCAGATACATAGAGAAACGGAACAGATTATCCTGCTAAACTACAGCCCAGCATTGCATAGCCTAGAGCAGCAGGTTGAGTGCTGGCTGAGACTCTCTCTTTCGCTAGCCGGTCGAGTCGCATTTAAAAAAATGGTTGTCCTTCCAAAATTCTTGTATCTGTTTCACAACATTCCCATTCCGCTCCCCAACAGCTTCTTTCACACTCTTAGATCCCAACTCATTAGACTGGTTTGGGGGGGGTGGGAGGCCTAGAGTTAGCTGGGACACAATGTCCTTACCGTATGAAAGAGGGGAATTTGGGTCCCCAATTTTCAAATGTATTATCTGGTAGCACAGTGCAGTTTTGCACATTCCTGGTACCACCCAGATGCGCGGATCTCCTACACTAGACCCGAGGCTGACCTAGAGCATCCAGCTCCCCTGTGTACGGTGTTGCCACAGGGACTTCCCAGAGACCCACGAGATATTCAAATAGTTTCCACCACCAGCTGGGCCTGGCAGAAGCTGGCGCGTGTTACTGGCGACCACGCCCTATACTCTTCTGAGATCCCCATCATTAACAACCCATGGCTCCCCATTACGGAAGAAAAACTGGTCCAGCTCACACTCACTTCATATTCACTAGCCAAGATTGGGGACATGTTTCCAAAGGGTCATGTCTCCTCTAGCACAGAGGAAGGGAGGTTGAGTGAGGCAACATTTATGGAATAATTCGTCTTCAGTCGGGTTCCTAGGGTGCTCAGAGCTAAGATTCCGGAATTCCCATTGGAGCCTGAGTCCTTCCCGCCTCTGACTCTCTTAATCATGAGTGCCGGGGGAGATCACTTAATTTCTAAGTTATACAGAACATGCATGTCTTTAGTACCTAGCAGGGACGCCAAGAACCGGGAGGCATGAGAGCGAGACCTTGGACACCCAATTCAGGACTCACACTGGTCCTTTTGTTGTACTCAGACTAAAGAGGTCTCCCAAAACAGCAGACACAAATTAATACATTTTAAATATTTGTGGAGGGTTTACATGTCCCCGGCGAAAATACATTCTATTGACCGCAATCGACCACATACATGTCCTAAGTGCGGTGGTCCGCAAGCTGATTTCGCTCACTTGACTTGGAACTGCGCTAAGATTGGGGATTACTGGAGAGCTATTTTCAGATTGTTAGCGAAAATGACACACCTGGAGATGGACCCGACGCCTCAGGTCGCCTTGTTAGGATATGTGTATGGTCTCCCAAAGAAGTTGCGCACGTTCACAGCCATTGCCCTTTTGCTTGCAAAGATGGAAATAGCTCTCAAATGGGGCAGCAGATCCTCCCCCACTGTGAAAGCTTGGCTTAATAGCCTCACATTTTGAAATACGAATTGTGAACTCTTTGCTACAACTCAATCCCCGCCATCCCGACCAAAAGATATTTGGGGGCCTCTTAAAAGCTATTTGCTGGACATTGGTTCTGCCCCTACTTCACAGCAGCCCGCAGGGATAGTCCCCACTGGGGTGGCTTAACTAATGCACTACTAGCTTGCTCAATAGCTGTGTTTATTATGTCAAGGAGGGCGGGGATGGACAGTTGGGGGGGACTCTGTTGCTTGGGTTGATCGGATGTTTGTACTACAACGTATGATATATATGCTACCCCGAGACAATTGTGCGTTTTATGTGGGATCACATTTTCGTTGCAAATAGTTCTTTTTTGGTTTGTATTGTCACAGTGAGATATCATGCAATGTCTGTAAACATGTATGGGAAATGATAGATAAAGTTTTTTAAAAAAATAATACTCTCCTAGAAAAAATTATTAGTACTCATTTGGGCTTATTTTTATTAGTTTTTTTGCTTCTCAGTAAGAGTAGAATATGAACAAAGGGGAAGTGACCAAAACATTATATGATTATGAATTTTTAGCACAGACTGTTTTTTCACGTGTTTTGTACTGCATTTTTTCCTTTCAGGAAATTCCTTCATGTGCCTCAAGCTTAAGTGAACATTTGCTCAGCGAACAAATCCCTCCCACAAAGGTTGTTGTATCCTGTTATATTCCTACAAACACATGGAAAAACAACACAAGCGACTTTTGTTGTGGTTCTTTTATTTTTATTCATTATATTTTAGTGAGCAATGCGTCCACCTGTCAAGAATAAAATATAGCCTGTCGGATTTGCATTTCACGTAATTATCAGGGCCAGCTCCTCCGCTAAAAAAGCAGAGGAGCGTCACCCCACTACCTTTCAGCACTGCAAAAAAATAAAAATAAAATTATAATAAGACAATGTTATTTTCATTGACATTTTCCATGCTGAGACAGTTTTGCGGGGCGCGGCGGGGCTGGGCTGGGCAGAGCAGAGGGGATGAGTGGTAGCACTCCCTAAGTGCGCATGACTGTTTTGTCGGCCGTCTTAGGCCTGCCAAGCAGTCATGCGCACTTTGTATGTTCTGCATCAGCTGTATTGTACACCCTGGGTGGAGAACATGCCCAGGCTCCTAGTCGCCTGTCTGAGCGCCGAACCACGGTGCATAGACCAATCACAACGTAGGAGAGGCTGTGGCCAGCCAGCTGGCAGGTAAGTGATCTTTTGTTTTTTAACCCCCTCCCAACCCCACTACTGCTTTCCGGGAGGAGCTGCCACTGGTAACTACATATAATTTTAGATATGGTTTAATTCATTTGTATTCATGTCTTAAAGTTGAATGACTGCAATACTTTTATTATGCTATATTTTGTGTGCTCCTGTGGTACGAACTGTTGTGTGGTTGTGGAGCAAGAGTGCAGCTGTGTCCAGATCGGTTCCTGTTTTACAATTAAATTTGAACTTTGTGACACAGTTTGGGGTTACATGTGTTCCCCCAGCCATCTGAGATGTGTAAACTACCACACCAGTGCCTAATGTGAGCTGTAGTTGCAGGTTGTGAGCTGGTGGTTGCAGGTGGGGCCCAATGGCACTCATTTTGGGAACCGGCAGTTACTTTTCCTCATCAGACTTTGACCCAGAGCAAGAGAGAAAAACACAAATGAGTAAAAGAAGGAGGACAAGGAAACTGGCAAAGCAGTCACAAAGAACGAAACAGAGATGTAAAGGAAAAAGAAAATGTGAGATAAAGAGGCATAAGGTGGAATCTGGACTATGGTGCCTTGGTATTTGCACAGGTGCTTAGTAGCAGTAGGAGGTATTGTATCATTGATGCTCACAGTGTGCTACATGATGTCCCGTGACATTTTTCTGCATTTCGTG
Source organism: Calotriton arnoldi (assembly GCA_963921515.1). Taxonomy (NCBI): domain Eukaryota; kingdom Metazoa; phylum Chordata; class Amphibia; order Caudata; family Salamandridae; genus Calotriton; species Calotriton arnoldi. The sequence goes on from CAWUFW010009082.1 coordinate 698,831, forward strand.
TCATCATAATCATCATCAGCATAATCCTCATGACATCATTACTGTGAGACTTGCTCTGCTAGGCGCATGGTCCTTAGATATGGCATGAAGGCAAATTATACAACACATTTTAGTAACTGTATAAGTATGGCTGTCCCTCTGTTCCTCTATTCCTAAGTGGGATCTGGTGGAATTGTCATCATTAGAGAATAGTCTTGTGTAATTCCTGATTATGGGGTATTTGTTTTTTACCAGTTATGCATTTTAGTGTAATTTTCTCCTGCAGGAGACTGTATCACGCAGAAAATGTCTCACAGAAACTGTGAAATTAATATGTGCCACAACATTAACATATCTATAAATCTATAGATATATAGATACTGCTATACCAATTGATGTAGATTTGTTTTATAACTTCTAGTTTATTTGTTTTACTGATACAAATAAACAAACAATTGGTGCATCTGTTCCTAATAATCACACAAAGCAAGTTTTAGTTCGTTTTCTCTAGAACATAAATGATTTAATTGATCAATGATCCCTTTTTCCACATCATTTAGAACACAATATATTCAACTGAACCTGTTCCCTTAGGGGTGCTATCTTAGTATATATATATATAGGTGTTGTGGTCAATCTAGATATTTCAGTCTGCATTTATTCAGTTGTTAGCATTCCACTATGTGCTCCTATGTCCCACATTCAGGGGGGTTATCATATTTCAGATACAGCAATTCCTTTCCCGTTCTCCCTATCATCTGTTAGACTAGTAACGCTAGATGTTTTTCTGATAAACTGTTCCTCTGCTGTAGGACACTCCTCTCTATTTTTCAACTACTCTGCTAATGTATGGTTAAACCGTTTAGACCCTCTTTATGAGTGGCTATAAAATGTATATGGCTCTTGAATATCGAGTACGGGATATCATGCAGCAAATATCCAGGGACAAAATATCAAAAGGTAAATATTTATAGATTTTCTATACATGACTCCACATCTATGTACCTTGAGGATATACTTCTGTACAGATTTTCTGTACATTACTCCACATCCATGTACCTTGAGGATAAACTTCTGTATAGATTTTCTATACATGACTCCACATCTATGTACCTTGAGGATATACTTATGTATAGATTTTCTATACATGACTCCACATCTATGTACCTTGAGGATATACTTCTGTACAGATTTTCTATACATGACTCCACATCTATGTACCTTGAGGGTATGCTTATGCACAGATTTTCTGTACATTACTCCACATCCATGTACCTTGAGGATATACTTCTGTATAGATTTTCTATACATGACTCCACATCTATGTACCTTGAGGATATACTTATCCTAAAAGTACATAGATGTGGAGTTAAGAATAGTAAATAGATACTTACCTTTCAATATTATCCCTTGATATTTTGTCCACGATATTAGTGTGCCAGGATTTGCACACCTCCAGTGTTACAAATACTTGGGGCACTGGTATCTCTTGGGGTGGAGAAAATCTGGGCTCTTTCAGTTGTATCCTGAGGATCCCCTTAGAAATGAGGAATCACCAGGTAATTCTTCATTTCTACCCACATTTTCAGACAGAGATTAGACTGCTGAAAGCATCCGAAAACTCCATTTAAAAATTAATAGGCATGCAGCCACAGCGGATCTTATAATTTCAATGGGGCCAGTAACTGCTGTTATTGCCCCTTTCTGAATTGAGTCCACTTGTAATGAGAGACTTAATGGCCATCCTGTGTTCAGCAGGCGTCAGTGCAAATAATGTGACCTTCTTTTTCATCTCAAACTTCATAGATACGTAGACTGTCCTGAGCAGACGCACTGCCAATGTTTTTGGAACCACCAAGTCCATAGTAACTGTTATTCCAGTCAGTGTTCAATTCTATCGGACGTCCCCTCACCCAGTGATAACAACATACTTCATCTGAAGCACATTTTAGAAAATTTGCACACCGACTTGTAGGACAAACTGGCAGTCTGGCACAGTAGATGGGCAGCTAAAAGGGACCAGTTTGGGGCCATTTTTTTCTTTCCCTTCACAGCTCAGGGGATGAAAAAATTGCCCACACACTGGACCTTTCAAGCTGTCCCATCTGACAGTACTAGACTGACAGACTGCCGGACAAGCCAATCTAACACTACCCGGTTTGGTTTATCTATGGGGAACAAGCATTATTATATAGGTACTTTGTAAACAATTTTTTACCATTTTAAGGCTATGTTGTAAGAGACCTTTGTATCTTTTTCATATGCTTTAGACCATTTTTTGCCACTGAATTCAACACCCCAGTCTACCTCCCATCTACGTCATGCCATTATCTCAGGTTTTACCGTGCCTCTCCTTGTAGAATTTATATATATTGGGATTCCTCTTTCTCTTTTGTTGTGCCACAAACTAGTAACTATTTTAGATGTCTGAAAACCTAGGAATTTAGCCCACATACACCTCGCAGCTTTGGTCTGTCTGCTCTAATGCACAAAGTATGGCTGCACTATCCAAGACATGAGTTGGGCTTATGTAAATGTAATGAACTTGTTATTTAAGTATATGTTTCCCATTGTGGTACATCATCTATTTTTCCATTTTTGTACATCAATCTCTGATTTGACCGGTATGATGACAGACAAGCCCAAACCAGTTCTTGGGCATGTAGGGCATAGCTATCTCTGACAATTTACTAAACTACCCTCATTGGTGCATCACCAATTGAACCAAATTGGCTAATAAGGAGTTAGCACCTGCTGGTCGAGTTAGGAGATCTAGTTTAGTTCCTAGCATCTTCCGATTTGACAACTTCTTCTCTGCACTTGTCCAGTCAAAGAACTGACACAAGAGGGACTCTGTTGTTGAGTAACATCTAGTTTCTTGATTATTTTCTTAGTCTTTACCCTCATACATTTCTGATATGCATGTAAACAGTAAAGGAATACTACCATCTCCTATAGAGCAATCCGACGTTATTGGTACTATCTTCCAAAAAGTCACCCAGCTTCTTAAGTTTCATCAATCTTGCTCTAAGCTTTAGTCAGCATTCATTCTCTGAAGAACTTGCTATAGTTACATCCAAGTACTAACAATCTACAGTATCTCATGTCAGCGGAGCAGTGGGTGTTATTCGTGTGTTTTATTTTCAAGGAGACCATGGGAAAATCACAGATTTATTCATGATTATTTTGAGGCCAAAACACACTAATTTATTCAGTTTCTTGTAGTAATGTGTCTGAATACTGCGTGGTTATCTGCATAAAGTAACACCAAGTTACATTCTGCCATGCATGATACCCCATCCCCCTTATAATTTTAGGAATACACTAGGCAGAGGCTTATTGCTAGCACAAAGAGAATTGGCAATAGTGGTCAGCCATTTCTGGTCCCTCATTGTAGCATCTACCTGACATATGCAGAGTGCAATATGGTATTTATTATCATTGCTGAGTGGGGTGTGGGGGCTCAAGGCTCATGAGATTCAAAGCATCATAAGGTCATAACGCTTATGCTTATCTCACTCTCAACAATGGTAATAAATAGTACACATACACATGCACACACATGTGCACACACACATAACACACTGATTCCGAGGCAGAGATAATTTGTCCCAATAACGTCATTTAGAGCAACTGCACTAAGAAATGCACATTCAGACATTTATTACTACAGTGCAAAGATCAAATTCCAGTATATTACCACAGTATAGTGAGTTTGACATGATAAATACGCTGTTTACTGTGTCACAGATGGTATGTTATAAAGACTTTGAATCAGGAAATAACTCACCAGTAGTCATGAGGCCCTTTCAATGAGACTTTAACTTACCACACAAATTTAACTCTTTGAATCCTGATTTTGGCAAAATACCCTTGTAAAACAAATACACTTAAAAAAGTGGCATGGTGTAAATCATCTTTGCAGATTCACAGAGTATTATATGCTGTTTATTACCATTTTTGAAGGACGGGGGGGGCAGCATGACACACTTGATGCATCACCTTTTGTTAGCAATGGCCCTTCCTGATACTCGCAATCTTAACAAATGTAATAAATAACATCCCCAGAAAGGGTGCTTTTTGTGATTTGGTGTGAATCTATTTAGCTGCTTTTTAGAAACGAATGTTAAAAAAATAGAGATATCTGGCCAGGTTGGGTTTGCAGGAGTCCTTCAGGAATCCTGCAGTACTGTAAATTTAAAAAGAGCTATCTGATTTACAGAGAGGGCTTTTTTCTCCTGTTGACCATCTCGCTCCCTTTGTACCGTGACAGAGCAGTGGGAACGAGCAAATTGATTGGTTGGTTGCAACATGCATAGAAATGTTGCAGTGCCATTACATGACACAGGCCCTAAGTCCCATTGTCCTGAAAACAGTTGAAAAATAAGATACAATGGTGCAGGGTAGGGGGACCCTGACCTACCTGGGCATTGCAAGGAGGTCCCTGAGAGACCCATTCAGGGTTTAATTTAAATAAAACATGTTTTTTGCTGTCACAAAGATACCGGGGTATTCCTAAGTGAGACTGCGCTGTCCTTTTGAGGTCCTGTAAGAGTCCCGCATGAGTGCGGCAACACCCAAAAAATAATATGAAAAGTCTTTCCCTGGACATAGAGGCTAGTCTCTCACTACACCCAAGTTCTATTATGTGGGCAAGCTCCCACTGTGTATAGGCTGCACCTTGTACCGAACTCTTCACGGAAAGGCCAGTCCATCAGCAGACTCGAGCCCCATTATGTGGGCATATCCCTACTATGTACAGCTTTCACCCTGTAGAGAGATCGCACAGAGGCCAGTTTCTAACTACATCCAAGTCACATTACGTAGCCAAGCCCCTTCCAAGCACAACCTTTGCACTGTACAGAGCTCTTCATGCAGAGGCCAGTCCTTCAACACACCCAGGCCCCTTTAAGTGGGCAAGCTTCTCCAAAGAACAGGCTTCAACTTCCACTCCTTTAATACACTCAAGCCCCAGTACGTGGTTGACCCCTACTATGTACAAGCTTCATCCTGTATGGAGCTAATCACAGAGAGGCCACAGAGAGCCAGTCCATCGGCACACTCAAACCCCACTATGCGGCCAAGCTCCTAGTATGTACAGCCTTCGCCCTGTACAGAGCTCTTCACAGAGAGGCCGGTCCGTCACCACTCTCAAGCCCCATGATGTGGGCAAGCTCATACTACACAGGCTTCGTCCTGTACAGAGTTATTCACACACTACATCGGACAGTCTTCATGTTGTGCAGAGCTCTTGATGGAGATGCTCGTCCCTCAACACACCCAAGTCCGATTACATGGCCAAGCATCTACAACGCATAGTTTATGCCCAATACAGAGGACTTTATGAAGAAGCCAGTCACACCCAAGCCCCATTACGTTTGTAAGACACTACTACTCACAGCCTGTGCCCTGTGCAGAGGTGTTCACCAAGAGGCCTGTCCCTCACCACAACTAAGACTCATTGCATGGGCAAGAAACTACAAGACATTGCCTTCGCCTGGTACAGAACTGTTCAGAGGGAGGCCAGTCTCTCACACACTCTCACAACTCACAAGCCCATTGTGACTTTTGATATGGATCCACACATGTACACTCAGTAACTCTATGCTACATATTACTATTGTGTTGCTAGTGATGTCATCAATTATCTCATTTGTGATGTCATCAGTGATTTTATTTACCATGTCATGAGTAATGTAATATGTGAGGTCATAACCAGTGGATAGTGGGGGCGCAAGTTATAGTTAGATCAGTAAATTATAACTGGTGAATTTCATTGTTTTTCTTTTTCAAAACAATAGTTTTTATATTATTACATGGCCTAACCATAACTTCACTTTAACCTTTTTTGTTTGACATGGGGAATTGGGGAAGATGGGGACCACATGTTATGTTATGTTAAGTAAGCTTGTATAGCGCACGGCTGCCCAAAGCAAAGGGGCGTCCCGGCGCTAATGCAGTGTCAAAAGAGGGCGAGGGCTAGACTGTAGGAAACAGGTAAGTTTTGATGGCCTTACGGAAGGATAACAGGCAGTCTATGCGGCGAGTCTGCACAGGGAGGGAGTTCCACAGCTTAGCGGCCAGACAGCGGAAGGACCTGCCCCCCGCCCTGATGTGTTTCACTCGGGGGACAGTGGCCAGAAATTGCTCAGCGGAACGTAGCTGGCGAGCAGGGACATAGGGGACCAGCAAATTGGATAGAATCTCAGGGGAAGGAAGTTTTAGAATTTTGAAGGCCAAACACAATGTCTTAAATTCAATCCTCTTGGAGATGGGAAGCCAGTGGAGGCGGCGCAAAGCGCCCGACGTAGAACATGTTCTAGGGAGCCTGAGCAGAACTCGAGCAGCTGCGTTCTGGACTCGTTGAAGACGATTCACTTCCGCCTTATTGGCACCTAACAATAGAGTGTTGGCATAATCAAGTCTTGATAAAATAGTCGCCTGAACCATCAGCTGACGTGTGGCTGGGTCGAAAAACCCCAATATAGGCCTCAGACCCCGTAGGAGACCGAAGCAGGTGCCGGCGATCTTCTTTGTGTGATCCTGAAATCCAAGAGTGGAGTCGAGCCAGATCCCTAGATTCTTTACCACCAACTTAGGGGTTGGGGCGCAGCCCAAGGATGCCGGCCACCACTGCGTACTCCAAAGCCCCTTGTTGTTCCCCACCAACAGCACTTCAGACTTATTGGCGTTAAGCTGAAGGCAGTTCGTGGTCATCCAGCGTGCGACCGCCTCTAATCCGTTCCGAAACTGTGTGGCGTCCCGAGACTGGTCATCGGAGAGGGCTACCACCAGCTGAGTGTCATCAGCATAGGAGACCATGGTCAAGCCATGGTCCCGCGCCACTCCTGCCAAGGGTTGGACATAGAGATTAAAAAGAATAGGGCTTAGCGCAGAGCCCTGGGGGACCCCCTGTTTGATGGAATGGGTGTGAGAGAGGAAGGGGGGGTGGAGACCTGAAAAGATCTGTCGGACAAAAAGGACCGGAACCACTCCAGTGCCAAGCCGACTACCCCTGCTTCCTCTAAACTGCGCAGGAGGATCTGATGGGAGACCGTGTCAAACGCGGCGCTGAGATCGAGCAGTATCAGAGCCGCCGTTTGACCCTCATCCAGAATGGTCCGCAGGTGTTCACTCACTGCTAATAGCGCCGTCTCGGTGCTATGACCGGGGCGGAAACCATTCTGAGAGCGGTCTAAGATACCGCTGTTGTTCAGAAAGTCCGAAAGAACTTTATTAGTGTGGGCCTCCGCGATTTTAGCAACCCAAGGCAGGAGAGAAATAGGTCGAAAATTTTCCGGCTTGGTGGGGTCCAGTGAGGGTTTTTTCAGCAGGGGGATCACCCTTGCCTGCTTCTATGCCGAGGGGACCACCGCTGTGATGAAAGAAGAGTTGATCATCTGACATAAGGGCGTGAGAAGTATTGGTAGGCAGTCTCTAAATTGGGCAGGCCTCATGGGATCCAGAGGGGAACCAGATTTGACCTTCGTGCTCAATGTGAGAAGCTCATCCTGAGATATAGGGGGTATTACTACCAGGGTAGCGATAGGCCGAGACGCTAATCGGGCCGCAAGGTCCGGGGGGCAAGTGGGGAAGGATTTATAGATGGCTTCTACCTTCTGGACAAAGAAGGTGGCCAGAACCTCACATTGCTGCCCAGACGCAATCGTCGAGGTAGGGGGATCCTTCCTACTTTTAAAATCATTGAGAATTTTGAAAATGCTTTTCGCAGGGTTTTTGCTGAACTTAATCTCGTTAGTAAGGTAGGCCGCTCGTGTCAGATGTATAGCCTTGTGATATCGTTTGATAGCATCCTGATACAGCTTTTTATCTGCAAGGTCATAATCCTTTCTCCAGGCCCGTTCTAGCTGTTTACATGTGGTACGCAAGGCGGCCAGAGAGTCATTGTACCAAGGATTAGAGCGAGAACAACGGCCTTTGGACCATTTAGCAGGAATGAGAGTGCCTACATGCAGGAAGGCCCCAGGCTACAAGGTGCTCCTGATTCCCCATTCATTGCAGTCGCCACTGGGAAGTTATAGTTAGGAATATGTTTTCATAGGAAATTGATTTTTTGGTTTGCTAATAACTTTGGTGCTGTTTACTAAATCTTCATGAAACTTTCTGAAAAAAGTCTCATCCACCTCAGCTTCATCCTGGAAAGTTTCGGGATTATCCATCAAGCAGTGACTGAGAAAAAGGGGGACCCCAAAAATCCTTTTCCCCATGCAATTTTTTCCATAGGAAAATTAGACACTGCTACATTCAAAATGGCTGAACAGAATTACACCAAATTTGGCACTAAGCTAGATATTGGTTGAGAAAGAGTGCTTTTTTGTAATTTGGTGTAAATCTGTTCAGTAGTTTCTGAGAAAATAAGGTTCAAAATATATGTATATGAGCTGACAGATCTAAAGATAATATCTGGTTGGCTGCCACTGCATCAACAAAGATGTGGTGGTAGTCAGTTTAGGACTTGGGGACTTAGTTCCCTGTCCTCGAAAAAGAATTTTAAAAAACATATAGCGGGGCAGGGTAACCTACCCCCTTAGGCTTTGTGAGGGATCCCTGCAGCCAAAAACTCAAAGACTGAATTTATTTTATAATGGTACGAAGATGTTGTTAATAAAAAAGGGTGCAATGCACAATATTGTCATCATTGATGTCATTTCAAATGTTGCATTGATCTTATCAATAATACCATAGAGCATGTCATGATTGATTTAATTTGTGAGGTCATAGGCAGTGCATGTCAAGCATGCTGTTCCATTTCTTTTTTTTTGCATGGTCTGGTCCCAACAGGGGCACTCAAGAACTGTGGCAAAAGCTTTTGGGGCTGGGGGGGTAGACCCAAAGCTCCCAAGGCCAAGCCGGATCCTTGCTCACGTGCTTGCAGGTGCTGGCAATGCTTTTTTTAGTGGGTCTCCAGGTCCAGACTCAGGCACCCATAACACTGAGGAAAAGGGCCATCGCAGATTTGAAATGAAAATAAAATGCAGATTTGCTTAAGAGTTCTTGGATCACAGAGATGACCCTGAGGTCTGTGAACCCTGTTTGAGCCTACACAAATGTGTGGCGTGATGGTTTTGGATCCTTGTTGGATTTCCAACTGGAGTTTGCATTAACCAAAGTAGGGTTCTTGAACCCACACAGATTTGTGGATCATTACTGGACTTCCTATTAGACCCACAGACATAGTACTGAGTTTGCAAACCCCACAAGAGGTCCATCAAGGATCCCTTGCTGTGGGCTTGCAGATCATCAACCAAAATTTGCAAACCTTAGGCCCTTGTTATGGTCCTTGAATCCTGTACTGAGGTTTGTGTTCCCAAATAGCCTTCAGTTGGTTCCCTGAAGCCTGCTGCCATCCCCTGTTGTTCAAAACTGAAGATTTTGAGCATTAGGTGTTGGCTAGTGCCACTGGGGAAGATCACTGAGAAAAGAAGGTAAAAGTGAAGGTATGTTTAGCTGAAATAGCAGCACCTTATGGGTGTAAAATTCCTTAGAAATTCACTTAACAACACAGTTAAAGTTTAGTTATGGTAACAAATTAAACTTAAAACACCACTGAAATTTTCAGGTTATGGTTAGCTTTGCAATCTATAACTCGTTCAACCGCTATGCAAACCAAACAAGCACACCAAATGCAATGTCTATGACATCACACTATTTATATTAATAAGTAAGAATACCTAAAACTAATACATAATGCTGTATATATAGCTGTCTTTCATAGTGTTAGTGGTAATGTAATCTCATCTGTAAGATTATTTACATAGTAATTGCATCTGTGGCATCAAGGGTGAGGTCATGAGACCAGCATCGAGGGTGCTAGTTATGGTGTGCATTGTGTGAGGTGTGGATGCAGAGCTAATCATAACTTGCAAATTTCAATGGTTTTCTGTTTTATCTTTGTAGTCATAACTGCCCCTTATGTGTTTTTAAGTAAATATATATTTCTATATACATGTATAGTACATATGCAGGTCATGAGAGTGCATGTGTTATTTATTACCATTGTTGAGTGTTGAAAGAAGCACTGTTGTGTGAGGTATGGATTATGGGGCCAAAAACGACTGGTGAACTGTTTTTTTCACAAACACTACTGTCCCTTAACCATGGTTTTTAAGTGAATTTCAGGGTTGTTGATGATATACTGAATTTACCAACTACATCAATCCTCTGCAGGTAATCCTCCCTGTTGCACACAACTGGAGTCTGTGTGCAGTAAAGGGTTGCCATAGGACCTGGCATTTTGCCAGAACTTACAACCAATCTATTATGGGAAGGCAATCCACACTCTGCATGGCATAGGCTGTGGGCAGTGTTTGGCTGAGTCTTCTGAGGATGACATTGCAGGCACTAGGAATAACGCTAATGTAGGTTCTTGTGGGTGGGTCTGAAAAGAACCCTTTTCTTTTTTCTTCTTTTTCATTTTTGGGGGATTGAGAATTTGATGTTGTAGTGTTTTTACTCTATTTTCTTGCAACTTTAAATGCAAATTGCCACTTATTAATGGGGTTTTTCTATGCCCTGCATCTTGTAATGACAATGCGCAAGAGAAAATGTTCTCCCTCGGCCAGCCAATTAGAGCCTTCGGGTCCACAAGTCCAAGACTGAGGATGGGATATGAAAAAGACAATGGAAGAAAAACACCCTCATCCACTGGGGGACTTTATCTTTGAAATGTAAGCCTTTGAACAATCCTTGACTAGAGTTTGAGGGCAGTTCTTGAACTATGAGTCCAGAAATCATTGTAATTTAAGCCTTCGAACCCACCCAAAACAGATTTTAAAACCAATTCAAAAGCTGCTGAACAAATTTACACCAAACCCACCATGAGCAATGCTCTGAGAAAAGTTGCAGATTCATACCAAGTTTAGGTCAGTTCGATTCAGCTGTTTTGTTTTTTCTGTAATAGTGAGGATGATTTCCAAGTGAGCTAAATGGGAAATGCTGCTATATTGACCTTGTTTAATTCCCCACCAAGAGGGCTCCGCATGAAACTCACGATGCTAAACCTAAACTGTATGTACTTCTTTTCACAAAGCTTTTTGCAGATTTGTCCAATATATTTATAAAATCTTGTTATAGAGCAGCTGTGCATATATTAGTATATGATAACATGAAACTGCGAAGTAATAGGAAACCATATCCAACCTCATCTTAAGCCCTTTAAACTTGGGTGTTGACAATTAACTGGCACATGAGAAAATGACAAATATTACTGACAAATGATAAACATAATCTACATTATGGCAGTTCTTTTGGAATATCAATGACTAATGATAAACATTATGTACGTAATGATGCACTGTTCCATAGGTAGAAATTCACATTTTGATGCTAACTAATAGGGAGCCCTCTAAGTGCCAGCCCTTGCTCGAATAGCGCCCTGGGCAGAAATAAATTGCCACCCTCACTACTGCCGGTGAATAAAATGAAACAGAAGTCCATTTACACAGGCCAGTCCCTAGCTGGCTATGTCAAAGCAGTGACTTGCCTCTGAACACACATCTCCACACCTCCCCCAGCTCACATGAATCACCTTAGCTCTGTCAGGCTGCTTCCAAGCTGTTTGGAGGAGAGTTTTGATGTGTGGCAGCAGGCGGTGAGAGGTAGATGGGAGGGCAAGGTAGGGGCTATTAGGGTGCTAAAAACAGCAACAGTGGCACGTAAAAAGGATTGGAAGCACTTTAAAAGGCACCACTGGAGCCAAGGTAGAGGGATGTTAATGTTTGTAGGACCTTTATGCAGATGCAGACAGTTCTTTCCGCCTCTCTGAAGACTGGTGCCCTGGGCCTGGGTCCAGCTCACCCATGCCAAAAGCATGCTCTGAGCACTCCCCATGTTAGAGCCCTACCACAATCCTCTCAACAGAAGACACCACAATGTAGAGCTAAAAGGCGAAGGCTGCCTGCAGGCCAATCTTCATCAAGCCTGCTCCAAAAAAGGCCTTATCTAGGCCGGTTTAAAATCAATAAAAGCACAAAATATTTGTCTATTATGGTTGACTTTCAGGGGCATATTATCAACGGCCAGCGATAATTATCGCTGGCCGTGCTTAGCGATACATTTCCTATCGCAGGCTATCTCTGGAATTTATCGCCCTGGTAGCACGTTATTAACAACGCGTTTCTCCAGGGCGATAAAAATTCCAGAGATAGCGAGGTTATCGCCGTTTTGCAGGGAACATCGCTGGTTTTCCAGCGATGTTCCCTGCAAAACGGCGAGTATCTCTGCTGATACGACCTTGTGGTCGTATCAGCATAATCCACCCCTATGTCAAACATAGGTAAGTCAGGATTTTAGCATACGTTAGATTTTGGCGAAAACAGCAGTTTTCGCCAAAATCTAACGTATGCTGTAATCTGTGGGCTGCCTTGTAAATATTGCGATGTGAACATCAGCGATATTTGCAAGGCAGTCCATCCGGGTACGCCCAGTGACGCCCACTTTGCATCTCATTAGAGATGCAAAGCTGGGTGTTAAGGAAAGGGCGCTACGGCAAGGATTCACGCGATAGCGTGACCTTGCTGATAAGGCGATAAAAATATCGCCGCTTTTCGGCCAAAAACGGACGCAAAGCGGCGATAATTTTATTGCGCCGCCTTGATTATATGCCCCTCAGTCTTTCCCATCCAACTATACACTCTTAAACCACTAAATGAAGAGGTTGTGGATTGGAAATTGTTGCTCTGCCTGGGAGATGATGAGCTGGGACAAAGAGATGGCTGGCTGGGGGGTCATAAGGGCTTATAAGCGCCACTCTCCACTCAAGAACATTTCCCCCAGGTGTGCCTATGCATGAAGACAACCACCCTCCCCAGGTCTGCTTAAAGAGCGTCTTTCGGTGGGAGTTAAGACAGAAGAAGCACAAAAAGTGGGTATATAAGGGAAGAAGTAAAGGGGCATATCATCAAGCCGGCGATAAGAAATTATCGCCGCTTTAGCGTCTGTTTTCAGACGAAAAGCGGCGATAATTTTATCGCTGTATTAGCAAGGCCACGCTATCGCGTGAATCCTTGCCCTATCGCCCTTTTCCATAACGCCACCTTTGCATCTCTAATGAGATGCAAAGTGGGCGTTCCGTCCCAAAATAACTGGAGAAATGTCGTTAACCGACATTTCTCCAATTATCAAGGGAATCCCCAACAAGCATAGCGATGAGAAAAGTAGCGCTAACCTTGGTTAACGCTACTTTCCTTACGCATGCTTTTAATTTGACTTAGCCATGATATCCAATGGAAGGTGGATATCATGGTTAAGTATGCCCAGCCCTATCAACAAGCTATCGCCAAATGTCGTGCGATTATCGCTGGATTTCCAGCGATAATCGGACATTTAGCATGTTATGCCAGGAATTTTATCGATTCTGAGATAAGCGTTGCTAATAGCACGCTATCTCAGCGATAAAATTATCGATCGCCGGCGATAAATATCCTAGCGCTAAGTGCGCTTAGCGATATTTATCGCCGGTTGTTGATAATATGCCCCAAAGTTCCTTTCTCCAAAGATCGGATAAAAGGAAAGCTTGTATTGTAGGATGTTTTTGCCAGTCGGTGCAGAATTAAAGCCGTGCCCATATTATTGGTGGCAGGAGGTGGATACATCACAAAAGTATGTACGTTCACTCTGCCGTAAAATGCCAAATGTTATAGGGGCATATCTACAAGGCCATGCGATAATTATCGCTCAGCGCTCTTAGCGCGAGGATAATTATCGCCGGCCGAAACTGAATTTTATCGCGGAGATAGCGTGCTATCAGCAACGCTTATCTCCAAAGCGATAAAATTCAGAGCGCAAGCTGCCAATTGTGCGATTATCGCTGGAAATACAGCGATAATCGCACAAGGTTTGGCGATAGCTTGCTGATAGGGCAAGACATACTTAGCCATGATATCCACCTTCCATAGGATATCATGGCTAAGTCAGTCTCAAAGCAGGCGTTAGGAAAGTAGCGATAACAGAGGTTATCGCTACTTTTCTTGTCGCTATGCTTCTTTGCCTGAGGCTTGATAATAGGAGAAATGTCACTTAGCGACATTTCTCCCGTTATCCTGGGAGGAACGCCCACTTTGCATCTCATTAGAGATGCAGAGCTGGGCGATAGGGAAAGGGCGATGTAGCATGGATTCACGCGTTAGCGTGACCTTGCTAATAGGGCGTTAAAATTATCGCCGCTTTCGTTCGAAAACGGACGCTAAAGCGGCGATAATTTTATCGCCAGCCCTTGTAGATATGCCCCTTGGCCACTTCTGTGACATCGTTGAGTGGAAAGAAAACACCCACATAGGAGCACACAGCTGCTCCACCAATCTGAGACATGGCGTTAATGTGCCTTTTCCCGCAGCTCTCATGAAATCTATACCGTATTGAGACCACACAGGGGTTATCTGACCTTCTGGTTGGGCAGAAAATACGTTTTTGAGTACAGACTAGCATAATGTATTTTCCTCCAAGTACATTTTTATTTGGAGGCAAAGTAATAATTACAGATTTTGAACATCAATCTGTGAGCCCATGCATCGCTGCACACCATTTTGGGAGCACTCTAAAAACTCTGGAGCTTATTTACAAGCCCCTTGCACCGCCAATACGTCACTTTTTCCCATTTTAAAAGTGGCGCACCAGCGGCGCAAGGGGCTTGTAAATAAGCTCCTCTGAATTTACCCAGTTTGTTGTTTATAGGTCAAGATAGTCTGCTACACTTCACGAAGCAAGACACCTACGCTGTCAATGCCAAGTGGCATGAGTGCACAACTGCTTTATTTTTTATCCAAGTCCCTCACAATGCCAAGCTAAAGTGTAGGTCGCAGCAGGGAAGATGCGTTTAGACTGCGTCACACACATTTGCCATTTTTCAGCAGGCCACCGTCCGTCGTAGGCTGCAGGGTTTTAGTGGAGAGAAGTCTACAGTACTAACGCAGCCTGTCGTCCCTAATAATCGTCACAATGTATACTGGTGTGGAAAATTCAAAATATGCCTGTTGTTGAGGAAACGGCAAATACAAAGCCTTGGTGTTGTACAACTGGGATTCGTTTAAAATAACAGGAATCAAATGAACCTGAAGTGATGAACCACTTGAAAAAGGTCACATTTCTCAAGGGTAAATTCATATAGTTAAAATCAAAACTCTGGATACATTGGGCAATATCAAATAAAACTGAGCACAGAAAGTGCTAATTTAAGACAGGTTATGTGTCATTGATGTCTTAAATTGTTGAAGAGTCGGAGCAGCACTATTTTACTACTTTAGACATTGGTAAATGGTTGCTAATCACAGGAACTTTAAAGAAATGTGATGCTTTTAGCTAGAAATGCAGCAACATGTGTTGACACATTTAAAGTAGGGGTGGGTGAAATTCGCACAATGTGCCGTAATTACAGCAAAATTGTGGAAGATTCTGAAGAATATAGGGGCATATTATCAAGAACGGCGTTAAAATTATCGCCGGTTTAGCGGCAGAAAACTGCTGCTAAAGCGGCGATAATGGGCTTGATAATATGCCCTGAGAATTCCAATAGAAGCCCATGTTGACACCAGAACATGGACTTCTATTGGAATTCTCAAGGGCATATTATCAAGCCCATTATCGCCGCTTTAGCGGCAGTTTTCTGCCGCTAAACCGGCGATAATTTTAACGCCGTTCTTGATAATATGCCCCTTAGAGAGGAGTGTAAACCTGCATTTAGTGCTATTTTCTTAGCGCAAAATACACCATTGTGCCCAAAATGG
The DNA here is from genome assembly GCA_963921515.1 of Calotriton arnoldi. Classification (NCBI taxonomy): domain Eukaryota; kingdom Metazoa; phylum Chordata; class Amphibia; order Caudata; family Salamandridae; genus Calotriton; species Calotriton arnoldi. The sequence goes on from CAWUFW010009082.1 coordinate 714,550, forward strand.
GCCAGAGGATTCATTTTGTGCTAAGAAAATGGTGCTAAATCCTGTAGAACATGAACAGCAGAAGCCGCTCGTTCTCTGTTCCTGATCTGTTGCTGTAGAAATTCTGCCCCAAATTACTCTAAATTGTGTGAGCTGGTGTAATTGCATAATTTTCTATAAGTTTGTGTTACAAGAGTACCACAAAATTACTGAAAATACTCCGGTATTATTAAAATGTTGCCTAGTTGTAATTTAAAGTAAACAAAATAACCTAAATGTTGGAAATTGGGTTACTGGTTGAGGAGGGGCAAACCCCTACTCAAGCAGCAACCACAATCTCTGTCACGCTGAAATATAAGCAAGTCCTAAATTAATATGTGCTTAACCATCTGGTAGCTTGGCACAAGCAGTCAGGCTTAACTTAGAGGCAATGAGTAAAGTATTTATGAAGCATTTCAAACAGTAATCTAGTGAAAACACAACACAAGAAAAACCCCACACCAATTTTGAAAAATAGAATAAGGTGTAATAAATTGTTTGAAACAAAATGACAAAAATCCAATCTGAAGAACCGAAGATATGCAATTTCAAAGTTTTAAGTAAAAATAGTGCCTAAAAGCACAAAGGTCCAACTGTGTTTATCTGATCATGCCAGACTGGGACAAAGTCACAAGTTCAGACAGACCACGATGGAGTATGGGCTGGCTAAAGGGACCAAGTTAGAACTGTTGAGCAAAAGTACCTTAAATGCTGGTTTGCAGAGTGCTGTGAGATTCCATATTGAGGATGTGTTGTGCAGTGACAGTTCCGAGGAGCTCCGGGGCTGCGATGCAGACTTCTGCATCTCCATTGAGGATGCCATCCACAAGGGGCGTGTGATGCGAAGTCTTGCGTTGTAGATGCATCACACACCAGCACTTTCTAATAGCTGTGAGATTGCCATGCAGAGTTTTGCATTGTCATCAAGGTTTGCCGTTGACGAGGTGCTTGCGATGCAAAGTCCTGCATCATGGATGTGTCGCATAGTGATGGTTCAGAGGAGACTGCGAGCTGCGATGCCAGGTCTGATGTTAGGTATGTGTTGTGCTTCTGATGCGGCTCCAAGGAGATGCGTCATGCTGTTTTGGGTCTGTTTCACAGAACCACATTGGACTGGCAGAGCACCTTCACGTCCACTTCCAAGGGTCCAGGACTGGGGTGGCACCACTTGGGGGTAGGACTCATAGTAGACAGAATCCAAATGCTGGGTTCAAGGTTGTTGGAGTATTTTCTGTCCTTAAGGCTCTGATCAGGAGGCCAGCCAACTAGCCCTTGCACTCACTCAGGTGGTTCTGGGTTCAAGAGGCAAGTCTAGTCGTTTACTTCGACAGCATGGCAACAGAGTAGTAGTCCTTCTTGCAGAGCAGCACAGCAGTCCTTCTGAGTCTTCGACAGGTTCAGTGGTGTACTGAAGAGTTGGGCCTCATGGTCCAATAGTTATATCTGGTGCCTACTTTGAAGTAGGAGAAAATTCTGGGGGTTTCCAACCCCAGAGGTGCTTGGAATTTCCTGCCTCCCTGCCCTGTCCCTAGCTTGTCTATGGTCACAATAGACTAGTGTCAAACCCTTTGTGAGGGTGATCAGGCAGAGCTTTTGTGATGTGCAAGTGTGGTATGTGACAGGTCCTCCCACTCATCAAGTCAGAGATGGCTCAACCTGCCAACACCTAGGCTCCTTTACTCACTGTCTGGGAGCAATATACAAAGACCAACTGCCCACTATACCTAGTCATGTGACCGAGGAAACAGGCTGCTGCTGACACCAAAGGGTTAGGTCAAGAAAATGTCAAATTTTTAAAAGTAGCATTTTCAGAATTGTGGCATAAAATCCAACTTTACCAATAACGAGGGCTTTAAGTTACAATCCTTTAGACACCAAACTCGACATTCCTGCCTGCTCCCAATTGGAAGTTACAGTTTATTAAATGCAATAAGGTAACCCCAATGTTATCCTAAGGGAGGGGCAGGCCTTGCATTAGTGAAAAATGAATTTAGGAGTTTTTCACTACCAGGACATTTAAAACTTAAAAGTACATGTCCAACTGTTTAAAAACACACCACCCTGCCTCCAGTTAGGCACTGATGCTTGTGGGAAGAAGTCCACTTCAGTCCGGAGGCACTCAGGAAGCAAGGCGACATCATCCCCCACCAGCAGTAGCCCAAGAGGTGCATTTGCAGAGTGGTGGAGAAAGGGGGCGTGACCTCTGACCACCTAACAGCAATCCCACTGCATGAAGCTTACTGGAGGTAACAGGTGGGCTAGTTGGCCCCTAAGGCCCCTCAGCAGCGAAGGGGACTTCATCCACCAACCAAAAGCATGCCAGGAGGCGTGTTTGCAGAGTAGTGGAAAAAGGGTACGTGGCCTCTGGCAAGTTGCTGGCTTCTGATTTTTTATTTCATTTTAAGAAGGGGGGCTGTGTGGCCCCCTTCCCTTGACTCTTTTGGGCCCCGGGGAGCCATTCTTTCATGTTTTAATTAAATGAAACAGGAGGTGGGCTAGGCCTTTAAATATAATTTCTTAAAGGGGAGGGAGGCCAATGTGGCCCCCCCTCCCCAGGCTGATGTGGGCCCGGGGACCGGCCATTTCTTTTTTTTTTAATTCAGGGGAGGGGCCACCTGGGCCATTTTGGGCCCCGGGGACCTCATCCCTCGGGGCATGACCATCTCATTGAGGACCGCGGGGGAGTCTATAGCCCCGCCATACCGGCCGGCTCCCGCCTCCGGCAGGAGCCGACATTGCTTTTTACACACAGGGAGCAGCTCCCTGGGTGTAAAAAGCAAAGTGTGCTCTGCTTTGAACAAGCGAGAGCAAAATGCTCTTGCTTGTTCAAAGCGGAGCACACTTGTTTGCTCTGGGATGGCGGGAGCACTACTTCTGCCAACCCATAGCAAACTGCAATGTCCTGAAGGTGGGCACCCCGGGACATTGCTGGAGCCGGCTCAGGGGGTGGCGATCCACAGGGCAAGCTACAGCTCCAGGAGGTGGTGGTCCCCGAGGCTGCGTTGGGGGGGCTGGAGCCTCCCGCATTACAAACAATTAGCCCAGGGCAGGTGGCAGTCCCTGGTTACTGAGGCAGCCCACGAGGGCCCCCACATTGTCATTTTTTATATCCCCGGGACCTGGCCCACCAGGGGGCCTGAATTAAATGAAGCGCGGGAGCCCACGCTTCGTTTTTAAAAAAATGTTGGCAGGATTCACTAATCCAACGTGACTCCAGCCAATTTTTTTTTTAAATGCTTTTTTTGGCCCTGGGCGTCCTCGTGGGACCCACTGAACAGGCCTAGGAGGTCAGGGTGTTTCTACCCTGCCCCTTTTCATTTTTATTAATCTTTTTTCTTGTGACTCAGTACAGCGGAGTCACAAGATGGCTGCCAACACTTCCTGGTTTGAAGTGTTGGCAGCCAATCAGATCTCAGGCACAAGGTCGGGAGGGTTTGCAGATCCACCGTGGCCACAGTTGTACATCTGTGAAATCTTTACATTTCTCAGGAACTACTGGACGGATTTACACCATTTAACAAAAAGAGTGTGTCCTGGACCAAGAGCTACCTTCCTGCCAAATTTGGTGTGAATCCGTTCACCAGTTCGGGCTGTAGCTGCGTCAAAAATTTCCTGTGGAAATTAACATTGGGAAAAAGCATTATGGGATCCTCCTTTTATCTTGGCCCCCACTTGACGGATCACGCCAAAATTTTCACGACAACAGCTAATGTTGTAGTGTAGTTCCTATTTCCCTAATAGGCTCTGCGCATTGGAATAATATACCCTATAGATTCGACATAGGACTGAGGTCAGTATGTCCCTATCGAGTACATTAAACTTAATTACTTTGTGCCAGCTTACTCAGAGGCCACTAGAAACTCCTTGTAAACAAGAAGGGAGTAGTTTCTGGCAACCGCATAAACATGACAACTTTGTTTCCCTTTAGAATCGGAACACTCTCAGAATCGCGGATACAACAGATAAGTTTCACTCAGTTAATCGTGCATGCTTAGTTTCTTCAGAGTTACACAGAAAGAATAGACGGGCGTTTCAATAAAAGGATTTATTGAACAGTCTTGTTTCTCGTGTAAGAGATATGAGCTGTTATGATCACAAGACAGATGCGAGATATATTATGTACAGCGTAAGCAGTAGAAAGAAATAATACTGCGCTAGCATTATCTTTTAGCTATGACACATATATTCATATACATAAATAACATAAGCTAAAAATGCGAGTACTCATAAGATGCTTCTCGAACTAGTTCTACCCCAGTGTACTTAACCTAAGTGTAGGGCAAGGTACGAAGTAGGTGATGTATTCTATAGTATGGTAGGCTATAGTATGGTATGCTAAGAGTCTGGTATGCCAAGAGTCCCTCTAGGTTCTAGTCAGCTCCATACCTTGAGAATGAGAGAGGTGGGAATCTCTTTCCGGGTCTCGAACTCTAACACCCCGCGAAGGGAGTCAGAACACTGGAAGCTGGATTCTCTGCGAGCAGGGTTGACAGCGTCTCTTGTCAGTGCATCAGGCCGGGACACGGGCTCCTCTAAAGTCGAGGTCTCCACTCTCTTGCTTGGGCAAGGGAAGGTATATTTATACCTGGTAGGTGCCTTGGAATGTTAGCATTGACGTGAAGTCAGGCAGAGGAAGACGTCAGGAATGAACCCTTAAGGAATAGCGGTTCATGCATAATAAATGAGTTCTTGGAGAAATCAATAATCCTGTGCTAGGCTTAGGGTCTGGTTTCCAAGAACTCGTTGTGACGTTGGGGTGGACAGATGTAGGTGACCATGCCTGTATTTGGATAGCATGGCTAATGCCTAAATAAGGACTGGGATCTTATGCCTATATAAGGGCAATGCGAATTGTGCCTATATATGGGCATGTGTCAGGAAAACCTATATACGGACACCTAAAGCGGAATACAACACCCATTCCACTTTCGAATGAACAATAGTACTAAATGCTAAACATTAAATGCTAAACATTAAACTGAGTACCACATGTTGCTAAAAACATTTCTAAAAGCATATTAAAAGAAGTTTTTAAAAAAAACTGTTGCTAAACATGTAATGCAATAGGTACTGTACATTTTAAAGCATTTTTTCATTCTAAGCATGTATCAGAAATAAAATGCAACATGAATGAATAAACAGAAATATATACATATGACGAAATGGTTGACAAGTTTTCAAAAATCAAAGCCATTTCATAACATGGTACTTAAATGAAATTATAGTAAAATAAGGTGACAATGTGTCCCTGGAAGTATTCAAAGAAGTCCGTTCTATATGAATATTTCTACTGTAAGCAGATTGAGTTGCCATGAATTTACAAAAAATAGAGAAAAAGAAAAAATCAATTTTAGGAAGAGTTCCAAGTTTTGTTCTGTTTTGAAAATATGGAGGCCAAATTCATTGCTTCCCTGGTACACTGTGAGCCGAATCAAAGTCAGTGTATGGGTCTGGTGTAAACATGAAATCATCTATTTCTGTAGACAAAATATCTTCTACCGATGTCGGTGACAGTTGGAACACCTCGTTCAGAAGGTTAACTGCACAGAGATGTGAAGCATCGCCTTCAGCATAGGATGCCGCAGCAATGTTCGCGTCCGTTGTTACCTGTGTACCTGTTGATTCATCTCGTACCTCAGCAGCAGCAGGAAGCATCTGTGAGATATCAAGGAATGCCGTCATCAGGATTGGTAGCCTCTGGGGACAACACAGAGCATGGGCCGTTATCGGGTCCAGCAGAGTATCGATATTCGTTGGCATGACTGATGGGAGTGTTAGACAGATGTCTAGCACGCATTCTTCACCGCAAAGCAGGCAGCGTAGAACAGGTAAGATGCAATCTTGCCAGATTGGTCTAAATGACAGAAACCATGTTGTATTAAGTTCCCGTAGACGAGGTATGCCCAAAAGTTGCACTATGCGCTCACGGCACTTCCGTTCTAGGAGAGCTTTCTCCAAATTGCTGGGAGTGATGCCGGTTGATAGGCTTGCCATAGCGTAGTAGTAGGAATAGAAACAGGATTCCTGCAACGAGTGCTAGAATTAATGGCACACCACCAAACACCGAATGTGCGAAGTTTGGAATGATTCCGAGGACTGCTTGAAAGGGTGCTAACAGTCCTGAACAGATGGTCTTAAATACATGTACAATCCTGCTCGTATCAGACATGTTTAAGATACGTCCCATCATTTCTACGAAATGTATAGGGCAGTTTGTACGAATTAAAGCCTGTATCTCAGCCGAAGTCCTTGCAATTTGTAAATCATAGGTTTCTTTGGCCGAGGTCAAAGGCACGGTCTGTTGCAAAAGCATGGCTTTCATTCTGCTTAAAGTATCAAAACGTATAAAAGAAACATTCAATGAAGGCCATAGAGGCGACTCCCTGACTGTCTCTATTTGGGGGAACAATACTTGCATACAACAAGTAACCCTGGAGCCAACCGTTACCAGATATGGGATTCCTGGCAACATGCCACAGCAACTCTGATCATTCAACATGAGGTAACTCCCATTAGAAAGTTGGCCAAACGTTGGATTAATCACAGCAGCTGGTGTACCCTGCAGGTGGCAGGACAAGTTTGCCACAGAACCATTACAAGCCCCGTGTAAAGAAATGTCCTGACATATGAGTGAACCGCTCAGTGCCTTTTCACAGTGTGTACCGCTTAGAAACACTTCACGATCCCCACTCCAACATCTGTATTCGTAAGGCAAATCCCAGGATGTCTTAATGTATTCTTTACCCAACCTCTCATACTTGCCTGCTTGCATTTGTTTGAGGCAATACTGAAAATGAAAAGTAGTGACAGGCAGAGTTATTTTGCCATGGATAAGCCATTCTGTAGCTGGTTTTTCTGCTACCGTAAATGGTACTTTTTCCAGTTTTTCAATGCTCAGCACTGTATACTTTGCTCCCCTTTGTGCCAGTTCGATCTGTTTATCCGTTAGATTGTATTCTGAAAACAGAGACAACGTGTTGATAAAACACCAAGGCACATAGCCTGCACGCAAAGATTGCAGCGTCCAGCCTAATAACATAATAGAACGTAACTGAGATTGGCCTTGTTGTAACATGGCTAAATCTTGTTCCAGTATGTCAATAGCAGAGGATACAATGTTGTCCAATGAATAAATTCTGGATGACAAAGTTTTTAACCCATTGTCGACCACAGTGAGAGATTTCTCTAAGTTAATACGATCAAGCTCACGTATTCTTTCTGCGGCCTCTGCCTGTGAAAGAATATATGATGATACTTAGCATACCGTTACTCCGCAGGTATTTACTTCGAAGTTTTTACTTCGCAAATACCACTACTACGCATGATTTTAGTGCGCATGCTTTTACTTCGCAAATATATACAAATACATTAAAAGTGCTTTTACTTCACAGTTAATTATTACGCATACCGTTACAACGTGTTATTGGTACTTTAAAACAAAAAATGTATCGTAATAGTAACCTTTCCCCTGGCATGCACCCTGAACCCTAAAAATACCCCCTACACCCCAAAACCCTAACCCACCTGACCCCTAAAAATACCCCTGTACCCCAAAACCTAAACGCACCCTGAACCCTCAAAATACCCCCTACACCCCAAAACCCTAACCCACCCTGACCCCTTAAATTACCCCAGCACCCCAAAACCTAAACGCACCCTGAACCCCAAAAATACCCCTGCACCCCAAAACCTTAGACGCTCCCTGAAGCCTAAAAAACCCCCTACACCCCAAAACCCTATCCCACCCTGACCCCTAAAAATATCCAAGCACCCCAAAACCTAAACGCACCCTGAACCCCAAAAATACCCCAGCACCCCAAAACCTTAAATGCACACTGAACCCTAAAAATACCCCCTACACCCTAACCCACCCTGACCCCTTAAAGTACCCCAGCACCGCAAAACCTAAACGCACCCTGAACCCCAAAAATACCCCTGCACCCCAAAACCTTAAACGCACCCTGAAGCCTAAAAATACCCCCTACACCCCAAAACCCTATCCCACCCTGACCCCTAAAAATATCCACGCACCCCAAAACCTAAACGCACCCTGAACCCCAAAAATACCCCAGCACCCCAAAACCTTAAATGCACCCTGAACCCTAAAAATACCCCCTACACCCCAAAACCCTAACCCACCCTGACCCCTAAAAATACCCCTGTACCCCAAAACCTTAACGCACCCTGAACCCCAAAAATACCCCAGCACCCCAAAACCTTAAACGCACCCTGAACCCTCAAAATACCCCATGCACCCCAAAACCCTAACCCACCCTGACCCCTAAAAATACCCCAGTACCCCAAAACCTAAATGCACCCTGAACCCTAAAATTACCCCCTACACCTCAAAACCCTAACCAACCCTGACCCCTAAAATTACCCCAGCACCCCAAAACCTAAACGCACCCAGAACCCCAAAAATACCCCAGCACCCCAAAACCATAAATGCACCCTGAACCCAAAAAATACCCCCTACACCCCAAAACCCTAACCAACCCTGACCCCTAAAAATACCCCTGTACCCCAATACTTTAATTTGCACAGTAACTCCATTATGCGTAGTAAGTGCATGCTAAGTAATGGAACATGCGTAGTAAATGCATGCTAAGTAAATGCATGCTAAGTAATGGCATCTGCGAACTAAAATATGCGTAGTAATGGTAATACGAAGTAATGACCGCGCAGTAAAGGTAGAATACCCTGTGAAACCTTCCATATTTCATTATAAGCAGCATAAATGCCGGCATATATGAAACGTTTTTGACGCGGTTTTCTTGGTCCTTGCAAGAAATCCCTAAGGTCTGCGTCTTCTTTAAGTAAAGATAAGTGTTGTTTCACATCCTCGAGTGTAGATTTTTGTAACCAGTCGAGGCACAATTTTCCTACACTGTATGTTGTTACTACCCCCGGATGTTGTCGTTGAACATAACGTGGGTCTGGCCTATGGATAGTAAAGCCCTGAATTCTATTCAGGAATCTTTCTTGACAGATGTTTGTGTCTGTGGGCCAGAGCAACCATTTTTTCCAATGAGGATCTGATCTGTTGTTTTGTAGTATTGTGTCTACTGTGACCGCTCCCTGTGTAGTGCTATTACTTGCAGGTGTTGGTACAGAAGGTGTGTTCATGTCTTTGATCTTGGCTAAACCAAGGCAAGATGTTTGTTGCACAGTGTCATTCAAAAACATTATTTGATGTGGGATGATACAGGCTCTAAACAAAGCTTCTATCCCCTGCACTTGCCAATCTTTAGAACCCCAGACAGATTTTGTGTCGATTGTGTCTTTCCAAAAGTCAAATCCTTGTCTAGACAGTTGGGTAATAAAGGCTGCAGAATAAATCTGTTTTGTATTAGTTAACATAATTTTCTGTCCTGTTTTGTTTACATTCTTATAGTAAAATGTTTTTGGATCAGATGTATTGTACCCTGATAAATATGGAAACGTATTTGCAAACGTTTTTGAACTACCCTTTGGTGGTGTAGGACAATGTTCCCATTGGTTGAACATAAAAACATTTCTAGGTGTTGCAGATTTATGCAAGAAATGATGACCATTGTGGTTGTAACAATAAAGCTGTTCGTAGTCTGATGAGCCCTCTAAGTATTCATTGTTAGAGAACGCAGCAGACCTTTCTAGATCAGACATCATATCATTAACAGTCTCAAAGTCCCAATCGTCAGAATAGGTACTGGAGGTAATAAAGTCACTTAATGAAATTTTAAATAAATGTGGAATCTTCAAAAGTTCCGTCGGGCCGAATATGTCGAAATCGGTTTTGTCCCAAACTATACCCTCCTGTATAGGAACGGCTGTGATGTTTACTGCTGACAAGTCTCTTGCTTCATGATGGGAAGATTTGTGTGGTTTTAAAAGTAAGTTCACATTTTTACTTTCACTGTCCATACGAATGTATCTGCCATTTATAAGCATGCTAAGAGTCATAACCAAAGCTAGCCAAAACAGAAAGAAAAATATTCCAGAAATAATCCATATTTCAATCCATGGTGAAACCAGATAAGTCTTTTTCAGGAAATGAAAAAGGTCTTGTACTTGCTGTTTGAAAGTTTTTAAGGCTGGCGTTGTTTCAGGCTCACTCGGATCCTCAGAAAACGTATCAAAGTTAATGAAATAGCCAGAAGCAGTTCAGTCAATTGTTGAAATTGCATCAGGATTCGTAGAAATCGCTGTAACCAGTTGATCACGTGTTACGTTGGTGTAGACAGGTGTATCTGGATGAACTGTTACTTGAGTTTCAAGAGGGATGAGTTCCATAGCATTGTTGCTTAGTCCTTCATCTGTTACTGCTGAATTCTCGATGGTTATGAGTCTTTCAGTCTGAACCTCTTGGATAGTAGCGAGAGGAGTGCGTCTGCTACTAGGTCGGAGTCCACGAGGCCTACTATTTAGTATTGGCCACATACTGTGGTTTGATGAGGTCTATTGACACAAATCTTTTCTCCTTTTTTCCAGCAAGGGGCGGCAGAAGTATTGTTCTTGTTCCGTGGATGGCTAGGACAGGTACTGGTTGTCTGTAAGAAGGTCCAAATTCCTTCTTGTCCGCAATCTTCTCTCTGACTAGATCCCCAACTTTTGGGATCCAGACAGGCCTTGCTGGGACTGCCGGTGTTTCCCCAGTGGTGGTTGGCTTCAGGAACACGTTGCTTTGTTTCGATCTTAGTTCATTTAGATCCTGTAAAACAGCCAAACGATTATATCAAAAGGTTTATTTTCCACCACTGTGCCTTTACATTCGAGATCAGGAACCCACATTCTTGTCCCAAATAGGACCTCATATGGAGTGACCCCCCCTAGAGAACTTCTTGGCAAATTATTTAATGAGCGTTGGACCCCGTAAAGATGTTTGACCCACCCATCACCCGAACCTAATAATCTAGCTGTTTTTCCTTTCCACAATAGAATTTCCCTCAGGATGAAACGGAGAGGAGTACCGCAATGCTACGCCCAAACTGGCTTCTTTGTAAGCCAGAGAGCTGAACGCAGGGCCCTGGTCAGAATGTAGTGTGCCAATTGCGTATGTGCCGATAAAGACTCGCAAATCTTTTATAACAGTTCGAGCGTCAGCCGAGCGCTGAGGCCACATCCATAGGAACCTTGTCTTAGTATTTGTGGGATTGCATTTGTCCAAAAGGACGCCTGCCCATAGATAGTCTAATGCTGTCTAACAATTGTGTCTGTACTGGGCAGGCTACTTTGTAGTCTGGTGTCTGATGGCGTTCTGCACCACGCTTTCTATTGCAGTTTATGCAGTCATCGATGAAGATGTGAATCTGTGTATTCATTCCAGGCCACCAGTACATCTCTTTTAATGTTACTATTGTCTTAGAGATCCCTTGATGTGACAGACCCTCCCCCAGATGTGCTTCATAAATCAAAGCTGCTCTACGTTCCATGTTTGGAATTACCCTATCCCCCACTCCAGGGATTCGAGCAAAAGGAACGTTGTTTGCATCAATTACATAAGAGTACTTGAGTGGAAATTTCTTTGGTAACGCTGCACCACTGCCTTTGCTTGAAGCATTGACAGCCAACAATATCTCACTGTCTATTCTCATTTTTGAACGAGTGATCGCAGCTACGGAAGCCGTCTGAACAGCCCCCTTTGCGGCTTCATCAGCCAATGAATTCCCTGCAACGTGAACGCCATCACGTTGATGACTCAGCGTGTGTATCACGTGAGCTTTTGGTAGTTCGTTTCTCAACTGAACTACTTGTTCCCAAAGGGTTTTATGCTTTATTGTGCCACCTTTTGCATCTTTGAACCCGTTTTCAAGCCAATTCTGTATATATTCATTATATGACTGAACACAGTAAAAAGAATCGCACACTATGAGTGTGGGGAATTTGCGATCTGTATTTTCAAGTGCCAGTTTGAATGCTTGTAGCTCAGCTCGCTGAGCTGTACACTCTCCTAGAGATTGAGTTTTAGTGACCATTGGTCTGAAGTTACCATCTTGCATGCGACCTTTAATGATTGCGCACGCTGCACTGTAAGCTTGCTTACTCCCTGTAGCGGGTTGTGCTGATCCGTCAGTATAAATTATAAATTCGTACTGATCTAGAGGCAAAATTTCAGTGGGCAGAGGACATTCATGTTCATATTGCAGGAACGCTTGTGTTTTTAAATCAGGATCAAAAACATATTCAACATCTGTTGCAGCAAGAGAATTAACCCATTGTATCCATCTAGGATGTAAAGCTTTTGCATTTGGGATGCTCGCTTTTGTAACCGCCTCTAAGGCTGGTACTGGGGTTACGACAATAATGCGTTTTCCTTGAGCTAGAGCTCTTTCTTTTGCTACAGCGGTTTGAACTGCTGTCAGTATTTTTTCTGTTGAAGGGAAGCGCATTTCTGCTTGTGTATACAAATGTGATTTGTATGCTATTGGTACTTTTTCACCCTCATTAAATGTTAAATAGGTGAATCCGCATTGACCCGAAATTATTCGGATCACTAAATTGCGTTTATTTACGCGTGTTTATAAGTGATTTGTTGGTAACATGTTAGCTTGGAGTGAACGCAGGATTTCTGTGTGTTCTTGTGTCCAATGTTTTGTTGAAAAATCAGGTTTGATTAATTCGTAGAGAGGTTTAACCCTTTCTGCGTAATTTAGAATGTAAGTTCTTCCAAAATTTAGGAAACCCAAGATAGATTGTAAATTTTTCAGCATTTTTGGAGGTTGGAGCAGCGCACACTTTTCTAAAAAGTCAGCTGCCAGGCTCTTGCCTTCACTTGAAAGCTCATATCCTAGGAAAAGGACATTGAGATGGGCAATTCTTGATTTTTTAAAGTTGAATTTATAGTCCTCAGAGGCGAAGCCCAATATAATGGTACTCACCCTGTTCAAGTGCCTATCTAGGTCATCGTCTGTCAGATAGATGTCATCGACATATGACAATGCCTCATTATCATAAATTTGTAGTAATCTGTTACTCTTGCTGAAAATAACCCCGGGCTGTTTTTGAACCCTTGTGGGAGTCTACAAAATTGACCCTGGGTCCCCATTATTGAGAAAGCTGTTAAGTACCTGCTTTCAGGTGCTATGTTTTGACAAAAGAAACCATTTGAAATGTCCAATGTGGTTTTATATTTTTTACACACAATGTTATTCATTAATGCTGTACTATGTGCATTTTGCACTGCAAATGTTTTGGAACAAGTGTTCAAGTGTCTGTAATCCAAAACTAGACGATATGTATTGTATGGTTTGGATACAGGAAACAAAGGATTGTTCATTGAGGAGGTGCATGTTTCAATCACCCCTTGGTATTGAAGTTGATCTAAGATCTCCCTGACCTGTTTTTTAGCTTCTTGCTTTATTGGGTACTGCCTTTGTGCAGTAGGTTCATTTTTTAGCTGTATTTTATGGTGAGGTGAGTCCTCATCCCATCCTACATTATTTTTGTATAATGCTGGGGCCTGGGCAACTGCCCATTTCCTGGCATAAGTATATTTTAGGTGAATTGGAATATGGTTGGAGAAGGCTGGCATAATAATGTCCTCTCCATATGGGCACTCTCTGACAAAGTGTGGTGGCCAGTCTTTTTCTGCTAGAAGTATATCATAACCCCTTGAAAGTTTCTCCCAAAAGAGTGTTTTCACTTTTCTTGGTATGTCTCCCTCCATTCGGAGTGTTATTTCATATAACTTTTGTGGAGTACTAACCCTGGTGTCTACAGTTTCTACTGTGATGTACTCATTCAAGTCCACTATCTCCAGAAGTTCCTTCAGGTTCTGGCAAGCTATTGTTACTTCTGCTGCACTGTCCAGCATTGTCTGAGCCCATTCTCCGTTCTTGAGCTGTGTTCTCAGTATTCTCGACATGTCTGATCTTCAGACCTGCTACCTTCTTTTTTGTGAATTGAGGTTTTGATTTATTTTTCTGAACGTGTTTGTCGTCTTTGGATTTCACGCGTTCTTCTCTATGTTCTGACCGTCCTCTTCTTTCTGATGTCTGTGACGATATCTGAAAGGTACGAGAGGAACGTGTATCAGTATCTTGATACCTGTCAGGTTTTCTTAAATTATCCCTATTCCTGAGGTTATACCTCCTTTCAGAGGGCTCCTTTTGAGGAGACCTGCCTCGGGATTGAGAACGTGTCTCGTTTGAATTTTGTTTATTAGTTTCCCACTTCTTTTTAGAAGATGTAGGATTTTGTTTAATAGAGTCCTTCTCAGGACTTTCAGATAGTTTTGGCTTCAAAGGTTTTCCACCCAAACTATCTCTGCCTAATTCTGCATAAGATTGTTCTATTATTCTGGGTAGTTCATTTTGATGTTCTGTTACATCAAATTCCCTTAAGCGTTGGCGGATCGCCACTGATGCTGCCTCTCCTTTAATATTAGATAATATTATTGTTGAGACCTGGTCGAAGTTTTTCAGTAATTTCATACATAAATTCAGAGCAGGTTCTGCCCCGTATTCGTTTTGAATTTGTTTCAGGACATCTGGTATTACTGCAATTGATGGAACACCATGTGTTTTAGTATAGATGGCAGCAAAGACTGCGCCCCAAGTGGTGCAGTCTTCCAGTTGTGGTGTGATCCCCATTGGTAAACAGATTGTTAGGATTCTGTGTTTCTCATACGGGCTAGTATTTGGAAATACTGCTTCCATTGGAGTAATTTTTTGAGCTATCCAGAATGGAATTTGTTCACGTTTTGTGGGCATTTTACCCATGACTGCGTGTAAAGTCTGTGGAGTAATATTTAGTGTATTCCCCTGTTGAGGGGTTTGATTTGGAATGGTCATTGGTGGTTGGACTGTGAAAGTCTGCATGACATATTGGACTAATTGTCTGTAAATTTTTATTAACTCTTGTAGTTGAGTAAGTAATTCCTCGTCTGACATCTCATCGATGTCAGGATGAGGTGTGTAGCCGGCTAGAATCGGCCATGTTGCTCCTGGTCTACCTAGTGGACCGAGCCTGGTAATGTTTTTGTGATGTTTTAGGGCACCTTTAAACCAGAGATTATGCTCCTGGTATGTGAGTGGAATTTCAATATCCTCGAAAGGAATATATTCCTCTGGTGGTTCATCTTCTTTAAAGAAGTGAAATAGTTTTGTTACTGGATTTGATTCTGGAAATACTATCCATGAATAGAATACCTCTGTCTGAAAGGATTCGTGTGCCTCTATCACAAAAACTGCTCTACCACCTCTTGGTGTGATGCCGTGTTTTATAAGTTTTAGAGTGATGGCTCTCCTTAAGTTTGGGGGGATGTTTATAACACCCTCATCGGTTTCATTTAAACCTGTAAAGTTAAAAGCTGTTACGACTGGATCAGCCGCAGCTACACCATTCTCGGTGCCATTATCCCCGTGCAGGAACATTTGTTTTTTGAAAAATGTAGAACAAGTTTCAAGGAAACAAAAGATAAGGTGCACAATATTTTGGAACACTGTATCCTTCAACGTTGAACAAACCAAACAGCTAATATATAGGATTTTTGTCCTATTTAGCTTTGGCGGATACTTAACCCTACCCACTCCAGACGTCTTATGGAGTATGTGAGTAGGGGTCTCTGAGAAAAGCACGACTGAGTTACTCAATTCAATTCAAGAATACTTTATTCGGCTTTAAGATAAAAACCATAAAAGTTACACAGCTCCATATAACAATTAAAACATACAATTCGTAACAATAATATTAAGGCAAATGGTCCCCTAAAATACAAAGGTATATACATCTAATACAAGGAATAATATATGGGAGAAACCACAACGCCAGAGGCCAAAACTTCATCTATGTGGGTAGTAATGGGGGGTGCCTACCAACGTTGAAAGTTTACTAGCTCTCCATACAGATCCTAGATCTCAGAGAGGATTTCAGAAAGCCTACTATAAAAGTCACACAGTCTAGTTTCAACAGTTGTAAGTAAAAAGAGCTGGGCGGACCTGGGTAAAGTTCAGCTTCTTTAAAAGAGGTGTTAAAAAATATCTGCGAGGTACTTCATAAAATTTACAAAAAACATAAAGTGTAGCAAATCCTGAGGAGACACTCCGTCGCAGCCACAGGATGCTAACACCTGACCTCTGCAGCTCCCTTTTGGGACAGCAAGTAGCAAATGAATGACTGAGTTACTCAGTATCTAGCGTTAAATTAGTGCCTTACCAAACGTTGGGCGCCATGTAGTGTAGTTCCTATTTCCCTAATAGGCTCTGCGCATTGGAATAATATACCCTATAGATTCGACATAGGACTGAGGTCAGTATGTCCCTATCGAGTACATTAAACTTAATTACTTTTTGCCAGCTAACTCAGAGGCCACTAGAAACTCCTTGTAAACAAGAAGGGAGTAGTTTCTGGCAACCGCATAAACATGACAACTTTGTTTCCCTTTAGAATCGGAACACTCTCAGAATCGCGGAAACAACAGATAACAGTTTCACTCAGCTAATCGTGCATGCTTAGTTTCTTCAGAGTTACACAGAAAGAATAGACGGGCGTTTCAATAAAAGGATTTATTGAACAGTCTTGTTTCTCGTGTAAGAGATATGAGCTGTTATGATCACAAGACAGTATGCAAGATATATTATGTACAGCGTAAGCAGTAGAAAGAAATAATACTGCGCTAGCATTATCTTTTAGCTATGACACATATATTCATATACATAAATAACATAAGCTAAAAATGCGAGTACTCATAAGATGCTTCTCTAACTAGTTCTACCCCAGTGTACCTAACCTAAGTGTAGGGCAAGGTACGAAGTAGGTGATGTATTCTATAGTATGGTAGGCTATAGTATGGTATGCTAAGAGTCTGGTATGCCAAGAGTCCCTCTAGGTTCTAGTCAGCTCCATACCTTGAGCATGAGAGAGGTGGGAATCTCTTTCCGGGTCTCGAACTCTAACACCCCGCGAAGGGAGTCAGAACACTGGAAGCTGGATTCTCTGCGAGCAGGGATGACAGGGTCTCTTGTCAGTGCGTCAGGCCGGGATACGGGCTCCTCTAAAGTCGAGGTCTCCTCTCTCTTGCTTGGGCAAGGGAAGGTATATTTATACCTGGTAGGTGCCTTGGAATGTTAGCATTGACGTGAAGTCGGGCAGAGGAAGACGTCAGGAATGAACCCTTAAGGAATAGCGGTTCATGCATAATAAATGAGTTCTTGGAGAAATCAATAATCCTGTGCTAGGCTTAGGGTCTGGTTTCCAAGAACTCGTTGTGACGTTGGGGTGGACGGATGTAGGTGACCATGCCTGTATTTGGATAGCATGGCTAATGCCTAAATAAGGACTGGGATCTTATGCCTATATAAGGGCAATGCGAATTGTGCCTATATAAGGACATGTGTCAGGAAAACCTATATACGGACACCTAAAGTGGAATACAACAATGTGACCGACCCATTAGTTTTCAAAATTTTGGGTAGATTTATGATACGGCATCAAAGTTATTGTCAAATCAATAAATGCTCTTCATATGGAAACTAGGTCCTAACTATAACTACCTACTGGCGACCGCCAGTAGGTAATATATATATTGTGCAACATAATTGATAATTTCTTAAATTTTAAATTATTCACTATGAAAATATATATATATTATATAATTAATAAAAAATTGTATTTTACATTATATTGTTTTTTAATATTTTAAATTAATTATTATGAGAAAAAAATTATATATACATATATATATTAATAAACATAAAATAATAAAATTAATAGAATGTAATTTTTTTAATGAATTATGTTACTCTATATACATATATATATAACATACATACACATTAAAACCATAAAAATATAAAAATATAAAGAATTGAATAAGAAAGATATATTAATTAATGTGGCAGTAAATTAAATTATTGAAAATTACAAAATTCATAAAACACTGTAAACTTAAAAATATTTTGAAATAAAATAAATAATATAAAATATAAGAAAAATGAATCATATAGTGCTATATAATCTATTTAACCAATATTTTGAAAACTATTGGAGTCTAAGACTATTAAATATACTATTCCCACTCTAGTTTAAGCAACAGTAGGGAAAATGTTGGACTTCAGAGGGGTTAGATTTATTATTCCCACTCCACTCACGACAATAATATTTAAAGTGTTGGACATTGGAGGAGCTGGGCTTACAATTCCAACTGCAGTCAGTGCAACCATAGTGAAACTGTTGGACTATAGAAAGGTTACATTTAGTATTTCCACTACAAACAAGACAACAGTAGAGAAAGATTTGAACATCAGAGGGGTTAAATTTACTATTTTCACTCCAAACAGGGCAACAGTGGAGAAAGCATTGGATTTTGGAGGGGTACAATTTACTATTCCCACTCTAGTCAGTGCAACAGCAGGGAAAGTGTTGGACTTTGGAGGGGTTTAATTTACTATTGCCACACGAGTCCATGCAACATGAGGGAAAACGTTGGATTTTGGAGGGGTAAAATGTATTGCTCCCACTCCAGTCTGTGCAACAATAACAAAAGCATTGGGTTTCGGAGGTGTGAAATTTGCTATTCTCACTCCAAACAGTGCAACAGTAGGGAAAGTGTATAGGGGTCAATCAATCAATCAACCAGGGAATTGTAAGCACGCTACTCACCCATAAGGGTCTCAAGGCGCGGGGGGTGAGCTTAATTTTACTATTCCTACTATACTCTAAGCATGAATAGGGAGAGTACTTCAAACATATTACATCTATTTGTAACAACATAAATGTATTAAACATATTAAACTCTTAATATAAAAATATTAATTAACATAAATATATATATTACCCTCTGGCAGTCGCCAGTAGGTAGTTAAAGGTAGGACCTAGTTTACACAGAAAAAGAGTTTTTTGACTTGGCTATACCTTTGGCACTGTTTGACGAAACTTCATGAAATTTTCCATAAAAATGTGTCAAGTTGAGTCTTGTGCATGGAAAGTTTCGGGGTGATCTGTCAAGTGGGGGCCAAGGAAAAGGGGGTCAAAAATTGTGTTTCCCATATTAATTCCAATAGCGATTTTCGACACGCCAACAGTCCGAACCGCTGGGCGGAACTACACCAAATTTGGAAAAAGGTAGATTCTGGTCCAGAAAGCATGCTTTTTTTATTTGGTGTAAATTCATTCAGTGGTTTTTGATATATTAGAGGAAATCCAAATTGGTATATCTAGGGCTGTGAAGCCTTCACGCATAATGATGAGCTCGAGCAGAGATCTGCAGAAGTCTGATTGGCTGACAACACTTCAATCAGGAAGTGTTGGCAGCCGTTTTGGGGCTTGGTTTCAGCCAAGTCCCAAAGAAAACATGAAAAAAAGAAAAGGGGGCAGGATACAAATACCCTAACCCCCTAGCCGTGGACCCCACCAGGGCACAAAAACATGTTTTTTTCAAATTAACGGCGATATTTTGAATATTCGCAAATATCGCAGTGAATTTAAAAAAAACAAGCCCGGTCCACCACACTTGTTATAATTGTTGCCCTCGGGTGGGCCAGGTCCTGGGGGCATGCAGACTTTAGTTGAAAAAAGGGAGGGGACGCCCCTTCAAAGGCTTAATAATGCCCCAGGGACCACCACCTCCCTGGTGCTAATGGCAATATTAAGTTGGGGCTGCGCTGACCCCACAGGCCCTGGGGGACCACCACCTCCCCAGGGCTATAAACAAAAATGTATATGGGGTGTTACATGGACCTCCCCAGAGACTACCACCTCCCCGGGGCCAATTACTTTTTTAAAAAGAGGGAGGGGGGCTGCATGGTACCCTTTCAAGCCATATATGGCCTGTGAACAACACTTTCCTGGGGCAACTAGTATAGAACAAAGGAGGGGGCCATGCGGCCTCCCTCCTGGAGCCATATATGGCCCTGGGGACCACCACTACCCAGGGCCTGCTCCTGCTGTCTCCCGAGGTGCCCAACCTAGGGAGATAGCTGTTTGCTTTTGCTTGGCAGGAGCTGTGGCAGCTCCCCCCAAGCAAAAGCAAACTCTGTTTCCAGCAAGAGGGAACTGTCAAAATGGGTTTTCATCTCTTTCCCTGCCCAAAGACTAGAGGGCAGGGAAAGAGATGAAAGTATTTCTTCCACATGCAGGGAGCTGCATTTTCTGCAGCTCCCTGCATGCAGGAGCAATGCCGGCTCCCACAGGAGGTGGGGAATCAGCTGGAATCGCAGGGGCCTTGAGGCTCCCCCTGCGGTCCCCAGCATGCACACTGGGTGGCCTGGGTGGGGCCAGGGCACCCAAGATGATGTGGCTGGGCCCCTGGTGATGGGGTCCCTGGGGCCAAACTCGTCTCGGGTGGCGGTCCTGTGGCCCCCTGCATTTTCAGGGCAGAAAAACAAGCAGAAAGTGAAAGGGAAAATGGAGGGCATAATAACGAGCAGAAAAAGGCAAAACATAGGGCAGAAAATCAAGCAGAAGAGGCAAATTAGAGGAGAGAAAAAGGAGCAGAAAAGGCAAAAGACAGGACAGAAAACAAGCAGAAAATTCAAAATAGGGGGCAGAAAAAAAAAAAAAAAGGCAAACCAGAGCAGAAAAGGGCAAAACAGAGGGAAGAAAAACAAGCAGAAAAGGCAAAATGGAGAGCAGAAAAATGAGTAGGAAAGGCAAAATAGGGGACAGAAAAATGAGCAGAAAAGCCAAAACAAAGCAGAAGAGGGCAAAATAGAGGGCAGAAAAACGAGTAGAAAAGGCAAAATGGAGAGCAGAAAAATTAGTAGGAAAGGCAAAACAGGGGACAGAAAAACAAGCAAAAAAGCCAAAACAAAGCAGAAGAGGGCAAAATAGAGGGCAGAAAAATGAGTAGAAAAGGCAAAATGGAGTGCTAAAAATGAGCAAAAAAGGCAAAACAGAGGGCAGAAAAATAAGGAGGAAAAGCAAAAGAGAGGGCAGAAAAATGAGCAGAAGAGTCAAAATAAAGCAGAAGAGTGCAAAACAGAGGGCACTCAGACACTCACACACCCACTCACAGACATACTCAGAGGCTCATGCACCTATTTACAGACCCATTGAGAAACTCATACACCCACTCAGACCCACTCAGAGAGTCATGCACTCACTCACAGACCCACTCAGACACACACCCACTCACAGACCCACTCAGACACACACACACCCACTCACAGACTCACACACCCACTCAGAGAATCATGCACTCACTCACAGACCCACTCAGAGATTCATGTACTCACTCACAGACCCACTCAGAGACTCACACACCCACTCACAGACCCACTCAGAGACTCACTCACCAACTCACAGACCCATAAAACGCTCATGCATCACTCACAGACTGACTCACACACTCAAGGAGGGACTCGCAAACCCACTCAGACACTCTGACACCCACTCAGAGACTGACTCAGATACTCATGCACCCACTTGGACACCCACTCAGACTCACAGACCCACTCAGACACTAACGCATCCACTCACACTCCTAGTGCAACACTTATGCAGCCACTCCCAGACCCACTCAGAAGTTCACACACCCCCTGACAGACCCACTTAGACACTCTCATATCCACTAACTGTCAGGACTGAGCGAACCTACCCTAGGTTGATTTGTTCTTTGCCCTATCTTAGAGTAAGTATACATATATGTACGTAATGACACAATTACTTAGATAGAATTTAATCCAAAAGGGAAGGAAACCAAGGAAACAAATCAAATAAATGCAAAATGTATTTTATGTAATAGACATGTTGGACATATTAACTTCATATGTTCAAGCACATGAGTCAGTAGCACTGCGTTACATTCAATGGCATGTAACCAACAAAATACTGTGCACAAGTGCTCGTGAAGTATGGTGACGGCGCAAGTGACACATGACGTGGTATGAACAGTGAGAATGATGGGCGCAACAACAAGTGAGATAAAACCACGAATTACATATTCAGGATACCGCGACAACAAATGACAAAAAAATTCAATTTTAAAACATGTAGGGTATCCGTAGGTAGGGGCGCCAAAAGTTCCACTGTGGGAGTCGACGGCGTTTCGGCCTGCAAAAGTCTTAGGCCATCATCAGGACCAGGTTACATTAGTTCAATTGCAGTGCTGAGGAAAGAAGGATAAATATGGAGGGCTCGGTATACTCAGTGGACACAAAGGGACAGGTAGTTTCCTAAAAAGGAGGAGGGGGAGGAGAGAAAGAAGGATAGAGGTGGAGCCGTGATAGAATCAAGAGGTAAAAAAGACCGCTGCTAAAAAAACGCGTGTCTAGGCTCCTGAAAGGAAGAAAGAAGTGAAAAACGCGCTGAAGGGATAACGAGTTAGACTCACTCATGGAAGCCAGGAATAATTAATCCAGGCGGTAGTCCAGTCCTCGCAAAGCTCCGGACATAAAGAGAGCTACTAAGGAGCTTCAAGATGAAAGGATGTCTGTTGGAAAAGAAATGACGCTCAGGTAGGCAGGCGAAAGGTAATTGTGTAATGAATAAATCCCTCATGCAGTCATTTGACTTGCAGTGTGATGGTAAAGGAATTGGTGAACAACGGTGATTAAGAGTTAGTAAATCACCAAGTGCCTGATAAAGAGGGGGACCGAGAGAGACGGACCATGTGCATGCTGAGAAAGGGGAGGGGGGGAGGGAAAAAGGGGGTGGGGGAGGGGAAAAGGGGGGGAAGGCCGTCGGGCATGCAGGCACTAATAGAGTTAAAATATAAAAAACAACAGAAAAAGGAAATCTAACGGGAAAAGGAGAAAAGACCTGGAGGGGAACCAGCAAAGTAGGGGAAGCCATCTAAATAGTTACTGCAACGTTATCAGTCAGGGGAATTGGAAACGTGAAAGCGGGAAACCCTGGGGCTGGCGGGCGCTATGACCGTCCAGAATCGAACGGAGGGACACTAAAGAAAAACCATCGCGATGGTCAGTGATGCCTACAGCCGGGTGCCGGTCAAAGGAAGAGTGCACAGTAATGTCGAACTATGGAGCTGCCGGTCGGCCAAAAGGAGTGAGCACGCAACAGAGTACTTACTCAGAGTAATCAGAAGTGGGACAACGGGCAGCCTCTGGGTCTGTCCGTATGTCTGGAGTCAATCGTAGAGTGCCGGCAGAAGTCAGGCTGTATTCACATGAGCGCAAACAAGGACGCGTTTAAGGCGTTTTGCCGGTCACGTGATGGGAGTGGGATTGTAACGCTAGACCGCGCATTGAAATAATAGAAGGGATTAGTGAAGACAGACTGGGACGGAAAAGAAAATTGAATACAACGTAGGTAGGAGCTCCATAGATAGACATGATTTTAAAGAGTTGTAATTAGGGAAACGAAATGACAATATTAAACAGCCACTCTGGGCGAAGGATGGGAAGATCATACATATTGATTATTAATATTTTACATTACGCATCAATGTGGTCCATTTCTAAATCTAGAAGACGCCAATTACAAAATGCATTTAACATAGATAGGAACTCCATAGATTGACATGATTTTAAAGAGTTGTAATTAGGGAAACGAAATGACAATATTAAACAGTCACTCTAGGCGAAGGAAAAAGGAGAAGAGAGATCATACATATTAATTATTAATGTTATACATTACGCATCAATGCGGTCCATTTCAAAATCATGAGGATGCCAATTACAAAATGCAAGATTGGAAAACTCAACAAAAACAAGATAGTTAGTGATGATAATACTTAGGATCGGAAAATTATAATTGAACAAACTAACGCAACTAATCATGCAAAACATTTGTACAACTAGCAAAACCATAAAATGGAAGGAGGCACTCTTCCTTTGACCGGCACTAGGCTGTAGGCATCATTGACCATCGCGATGGTTTTTCTTTAGTGTCCCTCCGTTCGATTCTGGACGGTCATAGCGCCCGCCAGCCCCAGGGTTTCCCGCTTTCACGTTTCCAATTCCCCTGACTGATAACGTTGCAGTAACTATTTAGATGGCTTCCCCTACTTTGCTGGTTCCCCTCCAGGTCTTTTCTCCTTTTCCCGTTAGATTTCCTTTTTCTGTTGTTTTATATTTTTTTTATATTTTAACTCTATTAGTGCCTGCATGCCCGACGGCCTTCCCCCCCTTTTCCCCTCCCCCACCCCCTTTTTCCCTCCCCTTTCTCAGCATGCACATGGTCCGTCTCTCTCGGTCCCCCTCTTTATCAGGCACTTGGTGATTTACTAACTCTTAATCACCGTTGTTCACCGATTCCTTTACCATCACCCTGCAAGTCAAATGACTGCATGAGGGATTTATTCATTACACAATTACCTTTCGCCTGCCTACCTGAGCGTCATTTCTTTTCCAACAGACATCCTTTCATCTTGAAGCTCCTTAGTAGCTCTCTTTATGTCCGGAGCTTTGCGAGGACTGGACTACCGCCTGGATTAATTATTCCTGGCTTCCATGAGTGAGTCTAACTCGTTATCCCTTCAGCGCGTTTTCACTTCTTTCTTCCTTTCAGGAGCCTAGACACGCTTTTTTAGCAGCGGTCTTTTTCACTCTTGATTCTATCACGGCTCCACCTCTATCCTTCTTTCTCTCCTCCCCTCCTCCTTTTTAGGAAACAATCTGTCCCTTTGTGTCCACTGAGTATACCGAGCCCTCCATATTTATCCTTCTTTCCTCAGCACTGCAATTGAACTAATGTAACCTGGTCCTGATGATGGCCTAAGACTTTTGCAGGCCGAAACGCCGTCGACTCCCACAGTGGAACTTTTGGCGCCCCTACCTACGGATACCCTACATGTTTTAAAATTGAATTTTTTGTCATTTGTTGTCGCGGTATCCTGAATATGTAATTCGTGGTTTTATCTCACTTGTTGTTGCGCCCATCATTCTCACTGTTCATACCACGTCATGTGTCACTTGCGCCGTCACCATACTTCACGAGCACTTGTGCACAGTATTTTGTTGGTTACATGCCATTGAATGTAACGCAGTGCTACTGACTCATGTGCTTGAACATATGAAGTTAATATGTCCAACATGTCTATTACATAAAATACATTTTGCATTTATTTGATTTGTTTCCTTGGTTTCCTTCCCTTTTGGATTAAATTCTATCTAAGTAATTGTGTCATTACGTACATATATGTATACCTGCCCCTTGAAACGATACACTTGAGACATTGTTGTTTGCTACAGATTATTGCCCTGGTCTCTTTAGGGTTTAAGGGCTACCTCCTGTTGTTTGCTATTGTCTACTTTGAGCAACTGCTTGTTGCGAGAGGTTGTCCCGCCTGGGACTCATCTGATTGCTTAATTCTCTCACCATCTGTGTAGTGCCCACATAGCATGGTCTCCAGGGATACTCCTAACTACTCAGCCGAATACATTCAAAGAATTCTCAGTGGACCCTCCCTTCTTTCTGCAACCACTACCCGGACCACTACGGGTGAGAGCTCCTCTAAAATCTTGCTTGACAGACTAGAAAGGCTCAAGAAGAAACAGATCCGCACTGATCTACATGCCCGCATGCTCACGGAATATTTGAAATCAGACGTCATCCCTTTGGGACTACAAATCCGTAACGTCCCCGCCATCTTTACCCAAGACCCCAAATTCAGATCTGGATTTAGCCACCTGGCAACAACTTGTTCTCGACACTGGATGGTCTTGGGCATAGACACAGCCCTGGAACATAGCCGTAAAGAACTGGCAGAAATCGCCGAATTGGAAAAACTTATACTGGAGGACAATACTATCCCGGATGCCAAATCCCTCCTGGACAAAATAAACTTAACAATTTCTAATTTTGATACTTTTGAGCAGAACAAGAAAATAAATAAGATCCAAAAAGACATCCGCAACTACAGCACCGAACAGACTTACCCATATTTGAGGGACGAATTCTACGATACCCCATACCAACCGCCCAGACAAAGAAATTGGGGAAGATTTCGCAACCACCAACAAGTATCTTTCTCCGATTCCTCCAATACCTCGGCTGAGGATTCCAGCCCAGGTGAGGGCCCAAGTACCTCAAGGCAACAAAGAGCCCTACAATCAAGACCTCTACCACTGTTACCAGCCGTTTTTTTAGACACAACCCGGGGCAGAGGCAGAGGCCGATCGAGGGGGAACTACCAGTACCAATATTCCGGGGAACGACAAACCAGACGCAAATTCGATCAATGGGGCCCGAACTGACAACAGACAACGGTAATATGGATATAAGCAAAACGCTCCCCATATTTAACTTGTCCCAACATGATCTCTCCTCCTACGAGATAAGTCTTTTAAGCAAAGGACTTTCCTTTGTCCCAACGGACAAGAGCAATTTTTTTGAAATTCAAGAAAATCTATTAAAATTCTTTAGGAGGATTAGACTTAAACAGTTTTTCTCGGACAGACCATCACAAGAACGAAGGAACTACTCCTCCTTCCAACCCCCTTCGACCTTCAACCCGCCGTCCATATTAATGCCAACCGAGATATTGACCTTTGAAAGAAGGGTTCTACATGAGATGAAGATGAGATGAGATGAAGATCATTCAAAACCAACATGAATATGTCCCTTACAATCTCTCAATACAAGAAAAACAAGCCCTCAGGATTAATCAGGCGATAATCATCAAGCCCGCGGATAAGGGCGGCGGAATCGTCATTCAAGACCAAACTAAGTATGACATTGAAATCCTACGCCAACTGGGCAACAATAAACATTACCGCATTTTACCTGGTGATCCCTTACCCGGGATCAGGGCTAAAATCCTACAGATAACTGAATTTGCTAAAGATAACAACATCATAACAAACAAGGAAGCTCTATATTTGAACAACAACCACCCACGTACACCTGTACTATATGTCTTGCCTAAGATCCACAAGGACCAACAGAATCCGCCAGGCAGACCGATCGTGTCTGGTTGTGGCTCAATCCTCGAGCCTATCGGAAAATATATTGATAACATCATTAAAGAGTTTGTGCCCTTGACAGATACCTATGTCCGCGACAGTATGGACCTCATTAATTTCATCGAGGATACCCCCTTTATACCTGGAACAGAATTGATGGTCGGTATGGACATCGAGTCACTGTACACCAATATCCCGCACCAAGAGGGCCTGGCGGTCATAAAGGAAATTCTGGACACAAGACCACAACCAACTAGAATTCCGACTGACTTTGTGATGTCCTTGTTAGAAATTGCATTAGGGAACAACTACTTCCTCTATAAAGACACATACTATCTCCAGGTTAAAGGTGTATCGATGGGTGCATGTTTCGCCCCGAATTTTGCCATTCTCTATGTGCACCATCTGGAAAAGACTATCATTCTTACTAACCTTAATCCATTCAGAAATAATATAACTTTCTGGCGTCGCTACATAGACGATATTTTACTCTTCTGGTCAGGCAATAAGACGACCCTCCTCCAATTTGTGGACTGGCTACATACCCAACAACAACACCTGAGATTTAAGCTGACCCCAAGGAGAATAACTTAGCATTCCTAGATCTGTCTCTGCAAGTAGAAGACAACAAGATTGGAACTGCTTTGTTTAGAAAACCGACTGAGCGAAACACCCTATTACACTATTCTAGCTACCATCCTCGAGGTTTACGTGATGGCCTACCATTCGGACAATTCTTACGGATTCGCCGTAACTGTAAATGGAGAAAGGACTTTTTCAGGGAGGCGAAGATTCTAACCGAAAAACTCGTCAAACGCGGTTACTCCAAAAAACTGGTAACAAGAGCGAGAAAACGCGCCTGGTACAATCACCGTGAAAACTTACTCACACCTAAGGAGAAAAGAACTAATTCCCGCATTCCCTTCGTCTCCACTTTTTCGCCTTCAAGCAATAAACTTTCAAAAGTCATCAGAGCTAACTGGAATATACTGACTCCCCTCAATATATTCAACGAACCACCTTTGTTCTCATACCGGAGGGGCAAAAACCTTTCTGATCATTTGGTACATGCCATTACATGGCCTGATACTGCTACCAAACAGACAACTGTCAGAGGATTATGGGATCTACCACCACTTATTGGTCACAATAAATGTCATAGATGTTCTGTATGCCCATTAACATTGAACATGAAATACTTCGAACATAATAAACATAAATACGATCTAAAATCATTTACCAACTGTAGATCACAGAATGTCATTTACTCGATCCGCAGTCCATGCAATCTCTTATACATTGGACAGACTACTCAGATGGTCAAGGACAGAATTTTACAACACCGCAGCCGCATCCGGTGCGCGGTAACTACAGCACCATTGGTTACACACTATCAGGAACACAATCACAATGAGAATGACATTGTCTGGATGGTGATTGATCAACCTTCCATCCCCAGAAGAGGGGGTGACATCCAAAGACTCCTGAACCGATGTGAATGTCGTTGGATAGCCCGTCTTAACACAATTGAACGGGGCCTTAACACGTTGGATGAATGGAACACTACACTTTCTTAAAACCTTGCCCTAACCTATCCTGATCGGTCCTTTGTCTGAACTCCACACACTCTCTCTAACCGTAGCCTGAGAAAATAATACACACATTACGGTTACTCTCTTTGTACCTCTGTCACCTGATGGTTCCCAATACAGTCAATATGGTCGACTAGCCTCCTTCCATTTTATGTCAATCTATGGAGTTCCTATCTATGTTATATGCATTTTGTAATTGGCGTCTTCTAGATTTAGAAATGGACCACATTGATGCGTAATGTAAAATATTAATAATCAATATGTATGATCTTCCCATCCTTCGCCCAGAGTGGCTGTTTAATATTGTCATTTCGTTTCCCAAATTACAACTCTTTAAAATCATGTCTATCTATGGAGCTCCTACCTACGTTGTATTCAATTTTCTTTTCCGTCCCAGTCTGTCTTCACTAATGCCTTCTATTATCTCAATGCGCGGTCTAGCGTTACAATCCCACTCCCATCACGTGACCGGCAAAACGCCTTAAACGCGTCCTTGTTTGCGCTCATGTGAATACAGCCTGAATTCTGCCGGCACTCTACGATTGACTCCAGACATACGGACAGACCCAGAGGCTGCCCGTTGTCCCACTTCTGATTACTCTGAGTAAGTACTCTGTTGCGTGCTCACTCCTTTTGGCCGACCGGCAGCTCCATAGTTCGACATTACTGTGCACTCTTCCTTTGACCGGCACCCGGCTGTAGGCATCACTGACCATCGCGATGGTTTTTCTTTAGCGTCCCTCCATTCGATTCTGGACGGTCATAGCGCCCGCAAGCCCCAGGGTTTCCCGCTTTCACGTTTCCAATTACCCTGACTGATAACGTTGCAGTAACTATTTAGATGGCTTCCCCTACTTTGCTGGTTCCCCTCCAGGTCTTTTCTCCTTTTCCCGTTAGATTTCCTTTTTCTGTTGTTTTTTATATTTTAACTCTATTAGAGCCTGCATGCCCGACGGCCTTCCCCCCCTTTTCCCCTCCCCCACCCCCTTTTTCCCTCCCCCCCTCCCTCCCCTTTCTCAGCATGCACATGGTCCGTCTCTTTCGGTCCCCCTCTTTATCAGGCACTTGGTGATTTACTAACTCTTAATCACCGTTGTTCACCGATTCCTTTACCATCACACTGCAAGTCAAATGACTGCATGAGGGATTTATTCATTACACAATTACCTTTCGCCTGCCTACCTGAGCGTCATTTCTTTTCCAACAGACATCCTTTCATCTTGAAGCTCCTTAGTAGCTCTCTTTATGTCCGGAGCTTTGCGAGGACTGGACTACCGCCTGGATTAATTATTCCTGGCTTCCATGAGTGAGTCTAACTCGTTATCCCTTCAGCGCGTTTTTCACTTCTTTCTTCCTTTCAGGAGCCTAGACACGCGTTTTTTTAGCAGCGGTCTTTTTACCTCTTGATTCTATCACGGCTCCACCTCTATCCTTCTTTCTCTCCTCCCCCTCCTCCTTTTAGGAAACTACCTGTCCCTTTGTGTCCACTGAGTATACCGAGCCCTCCATATTTATCCTTCTTTCCTCAGCACTGCAATTGAACTAATGTAACCTGGTCCTGATGATGGCCTAAGTTTTTTGCAGGCCGAAACGCCATCGACTCCCACAGTGAAACTTTTGGCGCCCCTACCTACGGATACCCTACATGTTTTAAAATTGAATTTTTTTGTCATTTGTTGTCGCGGTATCTTGAATATGTAATTCGTGGTTTTATCTCACTTGTTGTTGCGCCCATCATTCTCACTGTTCATACCACGTCATGTGTCACTTGCGCCGTCACCACACTTCACGAGCACTTGTGCACAGTATTTTGTTGGTTACATGCCATTGAATGTAACGCAGTGCTACTGACTCATGTACTTGAACATATGAAGTTAATATGTCCAACATGTCTATTACATAAAATACATTTTGCATTTATTTGATTTGTTTCCTTGGTTTCCTTCCCTTTTGGATTAAATTCTATCTAAGTAATTGTGTCATTATGTACATATATATATACTTACTCTAAGATAGGGCAAAGAACAAATCAACCTAGGGTAGGTTCGCTCAGTCCTGACAGTGGGTATGAGAGTGTCTAAGTGGGTCTGTCAGGGGGTTTGTGAACTTCTGAGTGGGTCTGGGAGTGGCTGCATAAGTGTTGCACTAGGAGTGTGAGTGGATGCGTTAGTGTCTGAGTGGGTCTGTGAGTCTGAGTGGGTGTCCAAGTGGGTGCATGAGTATCTGAGTCAGTCTCTGAGTGGGTGTCAGAGTGTCTGAGTGGGTTTGCGAGTCACTCCTTGAGTGTGTGAGTCAGTCTGTGAGTGATGCATGAGCGTTGTATGGGTCTGTGAGTTGGTGAGTGAGTCTCTGAGTGGGTCTGTGAGTGGGTGTGTGAGTCTCTGAGTGGGTCTGTGAGTGAGTACATGAATCTCTTAGTGGGTCTGTGAGTGAGTGCATGATTCTCTGAGTGGGTGTGTGAGTCTGTGAGTGGGTGTGTGTGTGTCTGAGTGGGTCTGTGAGTGGGTGTGTGTCTGAGTGGGTCTGTGAGTGAGTGCATGACTCTCTGAGTGGGTCTGAGTGGGTGTATGAGTTTCTCAATGGGTCTGTGAATAGGTGCATGAGCCTCTGAGTATGTCTGAGTGGGTGTGTGAGTGTCTGAGTGCCCTCTGTTTTGCACTCTTCTGCTTTATTTTGACTCTTCTGCTCATTTTTCTGCCCTCTCTTTTGCTTTTCCCCCTTATTTTTCTGCCCTCCGTTTTGCCTTTTTTGCTCATTTTTACCACTCCATTTTGCCTTTTCTACTCATTTTTCTGCCCTCTATTTTGCCCTCTTCTGCTTTGTTTTGGCTTTTCAGCTTGTTTTTCTGTCCCCTGTTTTGCCTTTCCTACTCATTTTTCTGCTCTCCATTTTGCCTTTTCTACTCGTTTTTCTGCCCTCTATTTTGCCCTCTTCTGCTTTGTTTTGGCTTTTCTGCTCATTTTTCTGTCCCCTATTTTGCCTTTCCTACTCATTTTTCTGCTCTCCATTTTGCCTTTTCTGCTTGTTTTTCTTCCCTCTGTTTTGCCCTTTTCTGCTCTGGTTTGCCTTTTTTGCTTGTTTTTCTGCCCCCGATTTTGAATTTTTCTGCTTGTTTTCTGTCCTGTCTTTTGCCTTTTCTGCTCCTTTTTCTCTCCTCTAATTTGCCTCTTCTGCTTGATTTTCTGCCCTATGTTTTGCCTTTTTCTGCTCATTATTATGCCCTCCATTTTCCCTTTCACTTTCTGCTTGTTTTTCTGCCCTGAAAATGCAGGGGCCACAGGACCGCCACCCGAGACGAGTTTGGCCCCAGGGACCCCATCACCAGGGGCCCAGCCACATCATCTTGGGTGCCCTGGCCCCACCCAGGCCACCCAGTGTGCATGCTGGGGACCGCAGGGGAGCCTCAAGGCCCCTGCGATTCCAGCTGATTCCCCACCTCCTGTGGGAGCCGGCATTGCTCCTGCATGCAGGGAGCTGCAGAAAATGCAGCTCCCTGCATGTGGAAGAAATACTTTCATCTCTTTCCCTGCCCTCTAGTCTTTGGGCAGGGAAAGAGATGAAAACCCATTTTGACAGTTCCCTCTTGCTGGAAACAGAGTTTGCTTTTGCTTGGGGGAGCTGCCACAGCTCCTGCCAAGCAAAAGCAAACAGCTATCTCCCTAGGTTGGGCACCTCGGGAGACAGCAGGAGCAGGCCCTGGGTAGTGGTGGTCCCCAGGGCCATATATGGCTCCAGGAGGGAGGCCGCGTGGCCCCCTCCTTTGTTCTATACTAGTTGCCCCAGGAAAGTGTTGTTCACAGGCCGTATATGGCTTAAAAGGGTACCATGCAGCCCACCTCCCTCTTTTTAAAAAAGTAATTGGCCCCGGGGAGGTGGTAGTCTCTGGGGAGGTCCATGTAACACCCCATATACATTTTTGTTTATAGCCCTGGGGAGGTGGTGGTCCCCCACGGCCTGTGGGGTCAGCGCAGCCCCCACTTAATATTGCCATTAGCACCAGGGAGGTGGTGGTCCCTGGGGCATTATTAAGCCTTTGAAGGGGCGTCCCCTCCCTTTTTTCAACTAAAGTCTGCATGCCCCCAGGACCTGGCCCACCCGAGGGCAACAATTATAACAAGTGTGGTGGACTGGGCTTGTTTTTTTTTAATTCACTGCGATATTTGCGAATATTCAAAATATCGCCGTTAATTTGAAAAAAACAGGTTTTTGTGCCCTGGTGGGGTCCACGGCTAGGGGGTTAGGGTATTTGTATCCTGCCCCCTTTTCTTTTTTTCATGTTTTCTTTGGGACTCGGCTGAAACCAAGCCCCAAAACGGCTGCCAACACTTCCTGATTGAAGTGTTGCCAGCCAATCAGACTTCTGCAGATCTCTGCTCGAGCTCAACATTATACGTGAAGGCTTCGCAGCCCTAGATATACCAATTTGGATTTCCTCTAATATCTCAAAAACCACTGAATGAATTTACACCAAATAAAAAAAGCATGCTTTCTGGACCAGAATCTACCTTTTGCCAAATTTGGTGTAGTTCCGCCCAGCGGTTCGGACTGTTGGCGTGTCGAAAATCGCAATTGGAATTAATATGGGAAACACAATTTTTGACCCCCTTTTCCTTGGCCCCCACTTGACAGATCACCCGAAACTTTCCATGCACAAGACTCAACTTGACACATTTTTATGGAAAATTTCATGAAGTTTCGATCAAACAGTGCCAAAGGTATAGCCAAGTCAAAAAACTCTTTTTCTGTGTAAACTAGGTCCTACCTTTAACTACCTACTGGCGACTGCCAGAGGGTAATATATATATTTATGTTAATTAATATTTTTATATTAAGAGTTTAATATGTTTAATACATTTATGTTGTTACAAATAGATGTAATATGTTTGAAGTACTCTCCCTATTCATGCTTAGAGTATAGTAGGAATAGTAAAATTAAGCTCACCCCCCGCGCCTTGAGACCCTTATGGGTGAGTAGCGCGCTTACAATTCCCTGGTTGATTGATTGATTGACCCCTATACACTTTCCCTACTGTTGCACTGTTTGGAGTGAGAATAGCACATTTCACACCTCCGAAACCCAATGCTTTTGTTACTGTTGCACAGACTGGAGTGGGAGCAATACATTTTACCCCTCCAAAATCCAACGTTTTCCCTCATGTTGCATGGACTCGTGTGGCAATAGTAAATTAAACCCCTCCAAAGTCCAACACTTTCCCTGCTGTTGCACTGACTAGAGTGGGAATAGTCAATTTTACCCCTCCAAAATCCAATGCTTTCTCTACTGTTGCCCTGTTTGGAGTGAAAATAGTAAATTTAACCCCTCTGATGTTCAAATCTTTCTCTACTGTTGTCTTGTTTGTAGTGGAAATACTAAATGTAACCTTTCTATAGTCCTACAGTTTCACTATGGTTGCACTGACTGCAGTTGGAATTGTAAGCCCAGATCCTCCAATGTCCAACACTTTAAATATTATTGTCGTGAGTGGAGTAGGAATAATAAATCTAACCCCTCTGAAGTCCAACATTTTCCCTACTGTTGCTTAAACTAGAGTGGGAATAGTATATTTAATAGTCTTAGACTCCAATAGTTTTCAAAATATTGGTTAAATAGATTATATAGCACTATATGATTCATTTTTCTTATATTTTATATTATTTATTTTATTTCAAAGTATTTTTAAGTTTACAGTGTTTTATGAATTTTGAAATTTTCAATATTTAATTTACTGCCACATTAATTAATATATCTTTCTTATTCAATTCTTTATATTTTTATATTTTTATGGTTTTAATGTGTATGTATGTTATATATATATGTATATAGAGTAACATAATTCATTAAAAAATTACATTCTATTAATTTTATTATTTTATGTTTATTAATATATATATGTATATATACATTTTTTTCTCATAATAATTAATTTAAAATATTAAAAAACGATATAATGTAAAATACAAATTTTTATTAATTATATAATATATATATATTTTCATAGTGAATAATTTAAAATTTAAGATATTATCAATTATGTTGCACAATATATATATTACCTACTGGCGGTCGCCAGTAGGTAGTTATAGTTAGGACCTAGTTTCCATATGAAGAGCATTTATTGATTTGACAATAACTTTGATGCCGTTTCATGAATCTACCCAAAATTTTGAAAACTAATGGGTCGGTCACATTGTTGTATTCCACTTTAGGTGTCCGTATATAGGTTTTTCTGACACATGTCCTTATATAGGCACAATTTGGATTTCCCTTATATAGGCATAAGATCCCAGTCCTTATTTAGGCATTAGCCATGCTATCCAAATACAGGCATGGTCACCTACATCCGTCCACCCCAACGTCACAACGAGTTCTTGGAAACCAGACCCTAAGCCTAGCACAGGATTATTGATTTCTCCAAGAACTCATTTATTATGCATGAACCGCTATTCCTTAAGGGTTCATTCCTGACGTCTTCCTCTGCCCGACTTCACGTCAATGCTAACATTCCAAGGCACCTACCAGGTATAAATATACCTTCCCTTGCCCAAGCAAGAGAGGAGACCTCGACTTTAGAGGAGCCCGTGTCCCGGCCTGACGCACTGACAAGAGACGCTGTCATCCCTGCTCGCAGAGAATCCAGCTTCCAGTGTTCTGACTCCTTCGCGGGGTGTTAGAGTTCGAGACCCGGAAAGAGATTCCCACCTCTCTCATGCTCAAGGTATGGAGCTGACTAGAACCTAGAGGGACTCTTGGCATACCAGACTCTTAGCATACCATACTATAGCCTACCATACTATAGAATACATCACCTACTTCGTACCTTGCCCTACACTTAGGTTAGGTACACTGGGGTAGAACTAGTTAGAGAAGCATCTTATGAGTACTCGCATTTTTAGCTTATGTTATTTATGTATATGAATATATGTGTCATAGCTAAAAGATAATGCTAGCGCAGTATTATTTCTTTCTACTGCTTACGCTGTACATAATATATCTCGCATACTGTCTTGTGATCATAACAGCTCATATCTCTTACACGAGAAACAAGACTGTTCAATAAATCCTTTTATTGAAACGCCCGTCTATTCTTTCTGTGTAACTCTGAAGAAACTAAGCATGCACGATTAGCTGAGTGAAACTGTTATCTGTTGTTTCCGCGATTCTGAGAGTGTTCCGATTCTAAAGGGAAACAAAGTTGTCATGTTTATGCGGTTGCCAGAAACTACTCCCTTCTTGTTTACAAGGAGTTTCTAGTGGCCTCTGAGTTAGCTGGCAAAAAGTAAATAAGTTTAATGTACTCGATAGGGACATACTGACCTCAGTCCTATGTCGAATCTATAGGGTATATTATTCCAATGCGCAGAGCCTATTAGGGAAATAGGAACTACACTACATGGCGCCCAACGTTTGGTAAGGCACTAATTTAACGCTAGATACTGAGTAACTCAGTCATTCATTTGCTACTTGCTGTCCCAAAGGGAGCTGCAGAGGTCAGGTGTTAGCATCCTGTGGCTGCGACGGAGTGTCTCCCCTTTTCCCCTCCCCACCCCCTTTTCCCTCCCCCTCCCTCCCCTTTCTCAGCATGCACATGGTCCGTCTCTCTCGGTCCCCCTCTTTATCAGGCACTTGGTGATTTACTAACTCTTAATCACCGTTGTTCACCGATTCCTTTACCATCACACTGCAAGTCAAATGACTGCATGAGGGATTTATTCATTACACAATTACCTTTCGCCTGCCTACCTGAGCGTCATTTCTTTTCCAACAGACATCCTTTCATCTTGAAGCTCCTTAGTAGCTCTCTTTATGTCCGGAGCTTTGCGAGGACTGGACTTCCGCCTGGATTAATTATTCCTGGCTTCCATGAGTGAGTCTAACTCGTTATCCCTTCAGCGCGTTTTTCACTTCTTTCTTCCTTTCAGGAGCCTAGACACGCGTTTTTTTAGCAGCGGTCTTTTTTAACTCTTGATTCTATCACGGCTCCACCTCTCTCCTTCTTTCTCTCCTCCCCCTCCTCCTTTTTAGGAAACTACCTGTCCCTTTGTGTCCACTGAGTATACCGAGCCCTCCATATTTATCCTTCTTTCCTCAGCACTGCAATTGAACTAATGTAACCTGGTCCTGATGATGGCCTAAGACTTTTGCAGGCCGAAACGCCGTCGACTCCCACAGTGGAACTTTTGGCGCCCCTACCTACGGATACCCTACATGTTTTAAAATTGAATTTTTTTGTCATTTGTTGTCGCGGTATCCTGAATATGTAATTCGTGGTTTTATCTCACTTGTTGTTGCGCCCATCATTCTCACTGTTCATACCACGTCATGTGTCACTTGCGCTCGTCACCACACTTCATGAGCACTTGTGCACAGTATTTTGTTGGTTACATGCCATTGAATGTAACGCAGTGCTACTGACTCATGTGCTTGAACATATGAAGTTAATATGTCCAACATGTCTATTACATAAAATACATTTTGCATTTATTTGATTTGTTTCCTTGGTTTCCTTCCCTTTTGGATTAAATTCTATCTAAGTAATTGTGTCATTACGTACATATATGTATACCTGCCCCTTGAAACGATACCCTTGAGACATTGTTGTTTGCTACAGATTATTGCCCTGGTCTCTTTAGGGTTTAAGGGCTACCTCCTGTTGTTTGCTATTGTCTATCTTAGAGTAAAGCAGGGTTCAACATTCAGACAAACTCATTTTAAGTGGAGTCAACTTGTGGCAAGGCAGTTTCCATCATCAGATTATTAACTTTAGTTTAGCCGCCTTCGGCGGAATTCCAAGATGGCGGACGCACACAGTACTGAAGTTAGCCTTCTAGTGTTCCGCTCATTTTCAGGTTGGTGGTGGTTATCGTGCTCGCGCACCTGGCGCGCTTCGCACTTCAACCGTCTTTCTCAGGGTGAAGCAGCGTTTTGAGTCAGTGCTTCACGTTCAGTCAAGAATTCTTTTGTGAGGACTTCTCTGCTCGCATCCTAGTATTCTGCTGTTCTGCTACGAGTACAAGAGGTCTGTAAGCGGCTTTCCTCAGAAGCCTTCTTTGGAGACTACAGGTATTTCTCGGGGCGTCGAGAGTTCCTGTCTCCTGAGGAGACTCTCTATGTCCGCATAGTTTTCTAGTAAAAAGAAAGCATTAAGATAAATGTGTACAACTGCTGGAGCAGGATTAGTTCCTGTTACTACTATTTACGTCATTCAAGTTCCTTCAGTGAGAAGATTTCAGTTTCCTATTGAGAATCAGCAACATAGTAAAGGAATCATTTCACAGAACATAGAGTTCAGAGACTATCTCAGTTTACACTGAGCAACAACTTGACTTGAGATAAATATACGGAACTAATAACGCTTCAACCAATTGCTACCAAGGCTTTTCAACAAGTATTGCGCATTAAGACTTTCAGCTACTATTGCCACTCAATTAACCTAATCAGCTATCAACTGTGCTTCGCTCTTCAATTCGTTTTCAAGTAAATGTAAATATATATATATATTTGTACTTACCATCTTAACCGGCTCAGCTTGACTACGAGATCCAGCAGTACCATCTAAGAGTGAGAGGACAAGAAAAGTCAGTTTAGTGGCATACTAAATATATGTATTCTAAGTACTATGTACAAGCATTATTGTTACCACAATAAGAGAGAAGCTATTCCACTGTGTAACTCAGATACCAAAATATTTAGAGA
The DNA here is from genome assembly GCA_963921515.1 of Calotriton arnoldi. NCBI lineage: Eukaryota > Metazoa > Chordata > Amphibia > Caudata > Salamandridae > Calotriton > Calotriton arnoldi. The sequence continues at coordinate 752,637 of CAWUFW010009082.1, forward strand.
ATTGTAGTTGCTTCAGGTGATATATCTGCTAGGAAGGGTGTTTACAGAGTAATCTTGAGCTTTGTGATTACAGGTGTAAGGAGGCCAGTCCAAGGAAAATACTCCAGAAGTGGCACCGCAGTGGCAGTCTCTCTTTTCTTCCCATTCCCCTTTCCCCCTCTTCACTGTGGGCAGATTTATGTCTAGTTCGCAGTGGTGTTGCGGAGTTGGGAAAAGATCCTCATAGCAGCAAGTTCAGCCCTTCTGCTCCTGTGGAGGCTCAAAGCGATACAAAAGGGGATGATGGACGGAACGTTTGAGCCAATCAAACACTCACCCCCAGTCAACTGATCTGGGTTTAATCCATCATCATTCTTTAGCTCACTCCACCACCCCAGTTCAGACATGGCCATATGCAAATCAGTCTGACCCTGTGCCTCATGGGAACAGTCCAGCCCGAACTGCCAAGCCATGTCTTCCCTGGACCGGAAACAAGCATCCTAGGACCGGTTTCTGGCATTTCAGCCGTCATCAGCCAGGCTTGCTTGAATCCAGTGGCAAAGTGAGCAAGGGACCCACGTCTGGGCATACCCCCGCCAACTTAGGGCGACCAAAGCGATACAAAGGGGATGATGGACGGAACGTTTGAGCCAATCAAACACTCACCCCCAGTCAACTGATCTGGGTTTAATCCATCATCATTCTTTAGCTCACTCCACCACCCCAGTTCAGACATGGCCATATGCAAATCAGTCTGACCCTGTGCCTCATGGGAACAGTCCAGCCCGAACTGCCAAGCCATGTCTTCCCTGGACCGGAAACAAGCATCCTAGGACCGGTTTCTGGCATTTCAGCCGTCATCAGCCAGGCTTGCTTGAATCCAGTGGCAAAGTGAGCAAGGGACCCACGTCTGGGCATACCCCCGCCAACTTAGGGCGACCAAGCGATACAAAGGGGATGATGGACGGAACGTTTGAGCCAATCAAACACTCACCCCCAGTCAACTGATCTGGGTTTAATCCATCATCATTCTTTAGCTCACTCCACCACCCCAGTTCAGACATGGCCATATGCAAATCAGTCTGACCCTGTGCCTCATGGGAACAGTCCAGCCCGAACTGCCAAGCCATGTCTTCCCTGGACCGGAAACAAGCATCCTAGGACCGGTTTCTGGCATTTCAGCCATCATCAGCCAGGCTTGCTTGAATCCAGTGGCAAAGTGAGCAAGGGACCCACGTCTGGGCATACCCCCGCCAAATTAGGGCGACCAAAGCGATACAAAAGGGGATGATGGACAGAACGTTTGAGCCAATCAAACACTCACCCCCAGTCAACTGATCTGGGTTTAATCCATCATCATTCTTTAGCTCACTCCACCACCCCAGTTCAGACATGGCCATATGCAAATCAGTCTGACCCTGTGCCTCATGGGAACAGTCCAGCCCGAACTGCCAAGCCATGTCTTCCCTGGACCGGAAACAAGCATCCTAGGACCGGTTTCTGGCATTTCAGCCGTCATCAGCCAGGCTTGCTTGAATCCAGTGGCAAAGTGAGCAAGGGACCCACGTCTGGGCATACCCCGCCAACTTAGGGCGACCAAAGCGATACAAAAGGGGATGATGGACGGAACGTTTGAGCCAATCAAACACTCACCCCCAGTCAACTGATCTGGGTTTAATCCATCATCATTCTTTAGCTCACTCCACCACCCCAGTTCAGACATGGCCATATGCAAATCACTCTGACCCTGTGCCTCATGGGAACAGTCCAGCCCGAACTGCCAAGCCATGTCTTCCCTGGACCGGAAACAAGCATCCTAGGACCGGTTTCTGGCATTTCAGCCATCATCAGCCAGGCTTGCTTGAATCCAGTGGCAAAGTGAGCAAGGGACCCACGTCTGGGCATACCCCCGCCAACTTAGGGCGACCAAAGCGATACAAAAGGGGATGATGGACGGAATGTTTGAGCCAATCAAACACTCACCCCCAGTCAACTGATCTGGGTTTAATCCATCATCATTCTTTAGCTCACTCCACCACCCCAGTTCAGACATGGCCATATGCAAATTAGTCTGACCCTGTGCCTCATGGGAACAGTCCAGCCCGAACTGCCAAGCCATGTCTTCCCTGGACCGGAAACAAGCATCCTAGGACCGGTTTCTGGCATTACAGCCGTCATCAGCCAGGCTTGCTTGAATCCAGTGGCAAAGTGAGCAAGGGAACCACGTCTGGGCATACCCCGCCAACTTGGGGCGACCAAGCGATACAAAAGGGATGATGGACGGAACGTTTGAGCCAATCAAACACTCACCCCCAGTCAAGTGATCTGGGTTTAATCCATCATCATTCTTTAGCTCACTCCACCACCCCAGTTCAGACATGGCCATATGCAAATCAGTCTGACCCTGTGCCTCATGGGAACAGTCCAGCCCAAACTGCCAAGCCATGTCTTCCCAGTTGACTGGGGGTGAGTGTTTGATTGGCTCAAACGTTCCGTCCATCATCCCCTTTTGTATCGCTTTGGTCGCCCTAAGTTGGCGGGGGTATGCCCAGACGTGGGTCCCTTGCTCACTTTGCCACTGGATTCAAGCAAGCCTGGCTGATGACGGCTGAAATGCCAGAAACTGGTCCTAGGATGCTTGTTTCCGGTCCAGGGAAGACATGGCTTGGCAGTTCGGGCTGGACTGTTCCCATGGGGCACAGGGTCAGACTGATTTGCATATGGCCATGTCTGAACTGGAGTGGTGGAGTGAGCTAAAGAATGATGATGGATTAAACCCAGATCAGTTGATTGGGGGTGAGTGTTTGATTGGCTCAAACGTTCCATCCATCATCCCCTTTTGTATCCCTGTGGAGGCTCAGGTATCAGGTTTTGACAGATTGAAGTGCCAAGTCCAGACCTTCTGCCCGGGCAGAATGGCTGAAGGTTTAGATGTCAAGGCTTTAGCGTCCATCTTAGAGGGGTTGCAGAAGCAATTGAGTGAGACCAGGGAAGAGGTTAGGAAATCTAGTCAGGAAGCTAGTTTCCTCCGACAAAGGTTTGAATAGCTTTCTGCTAGTACCAATCCTAGCTCTAAAGAACAAAAGTCCCAACCTTTCTCCCCTTCTCCTTCGGCAGCAGAATTAACTACTCAAGTGATCCATGCTATGTCCCCAACAATTCCATTGGCCCCTCCTGAGAGATTTCATGGAGACCCACACAAGGCTCATATTTTCCTCACACAGTGTTCCTTACACTTCTTGTGTAGGCCCATAATATTCAAAGAAGACCAATCCAAGGTAGCCTTCATACTGTTGTATCTGAGTGGAGATGCTGCAGCTTGGTCCATGCCTTTAGTTAACTCTAATGATCACATTCTTTATAATTTTGAGGAGTTCAATTTGGAGTTCCTACGCATTTTTAACCAAAGAACCATTTCGCAGACCACAGATAACGAACTGTTAGATTTGAAACAAGGAAATCGTGAACTGGTAGCTTATTTAGCGCAATTTAACAAGTTAATTGTGGAAACTAATTGGCCAGAGGCTAAAAGAGCTGCCATTTTTTACAGAGGTCTAAAGGACGAACTAAAAGATGGGTTAGCGCAAATTCCAAAGAGACCTACTGAGTTATCAGAATTAATCGATCTGGTCCTTCAAATAGATCAACGACAATTTGAAAGAAGAAATGAACTTCGGAAGGAAGTAAGACACGTACCGCCTCGATTTGATCGGATCAAAGCTGAAGTTGCTAAGACTAGCGAAGTTGGGTCAGGTGAAGAGCCTATGCAAATTGGCATGTGCGTGGTCCCTTAACGAAGGAAGAGAGAGAGAAAAGAAGGAGTGGCAAACTGTGTATGTTTTGTGGAAGTCTGGGTCATTTCGTCAAGGAGTGTCCTAAGAAACCAAAGAACAATACATGGGTAAAAGACAGGCCCCACCAGTAGATGGAGTTGCTCTGGTGGTAGCTGCTGAGGAGACAACTCCAAACACTGAGCTCATTTAATAATTTCCAGTCTGATAAAATTTTGAGATGTTGACATGGATGAAGTTTCAGTCATGATAGATTCTGGGGCCACTGGAAATTTTTACGACATCAAATTCGCTAAGACTCTGGGAATTCGTTTTGTCAAGAAAGAGAAGTCGGAACCAGTTCGCACTGTAGATGGTACAAACCTATCCTCTGGCCCCATTATCAACGACACAGAAGAGATCACGTTGATTGGACCCAGAAGGCATCAAAGCTTATTAAGATTTAGCCTCATCGATGCCCCTCAATTTCAATTAATTTTGGGGCTGCCATGGCTTACCGAACACAATCCGAAGATCGACTGGGCAAAGAGAACAGTTGAATTGGACTCAGAGTATTGTCGGGAACATTGTTTTGATTCCTGTGCTGTTGATCCACAGCCATCCCCAACATCTCTTTTGGCTGAACAGGCACGGATGATTTGTGCAGTGGAGATACAAAGTATTCTGGAGGAATATTGAGACCTGATCTCGGTCTTCGACGAAAAGGAGGCAAAGAAATTACCCCCACACCGGGAGTATTATTGTAAAATCGAACTCAAACCTTGGGCGTCCTTGCCTTGTAGCCGCATTTATGCTCTGAGGCAGAGAATAAATATTTAAAAGACTATTTGGATCAATATTTAGCCAACGGGTTCATTCGACCATCACAGTCTCTGGTCTCCTCTCCATTGTTCTTTATCTCAAAGAAAGATGGAAATTTGAGAACATGTATAGACTATCGAGCCCTGAATCAAGTCACCAAAAAGAATCAATACCCCTTACCCTTGATTGCTGAACTTTTGGACCAGGTCAAAGAAGCCCATATCTACACAAAGTTGGACCTGAGGGGGGCCTACCATTTGGTTTGCATGGCTGAGGGTGACGAGTGGAAGACAGCATTTCGAACTCGTTTTGGCTTGTTCGAATACCAGGTCATGCCATTTGGCCTGTGTAATGCTCCTGCTGTATTTCAGCACTTCGTTAATGATATACTACGAGAATTCCTGGATCGTTTCGCCGTCATTTACATCGACGACATCCTCATTTTTTCTGCTAACATGGAAGAACACGTCTGGCATGTTCGTGCTATTTTGGAACGATTGTTGGAAAACCAAATGTATGTTAAGTTGGAGAAGGGTGTTTTTCACTCTAGTCGAGTGGAGTTCTTGGGTTTTATCCTATCTCCTGAAGGTGTGTCGATGGACGATTCTAAAGTGAGAGCAATTAAGGATTGGCCTACCCCACGTACAGTCAAAGAGATACAAAGTTTCCTTGGCTTTGCCAATTTTTATAGGCGATTTATTTCTAACTTCTCGGAGAAGGTTAGCCCATCACTCGTTTGCTCAAGAAGAAGGAAAAATGTATCTGGAGTACCGAAACGGAGGATGAGTTCCAGTTACTAAAAGAAACCTTCACCACAGCACCTGTCCTGTTGCATCCAAATCCTGGAGAACCTTTCTATGTAGAAGCGGATGCTTCAAATTTGGCCATAGGTGGCATCCTTTCACAAAGGCATAAGGAGACTGGCCAGCTTCATCCTGTGGCGTATCGCTCCCGTAAATTAACTGCTGCTGAAGTCAACTACTCAATTGCAGACAAAGAATTGTTAGCTGTTAAGGATGCGTTCCAAGAATGGAGGCATTATATTACTGGGAGCGAAACATGAAATCACTGTCTTTACGGATCATCGAAATTTACAATTCCTTAAATCCGCATGAACTCTTACCCCAAGACAATTGCGGTGGTCACTCTTTTTTGCAGATTATAACTTTGTCCTGACCTATAAGCCATGTTCAGTAAACGGAAAAGCTGACGCCCTATCCCGTTTGCATACTGGAGAAGAAAAAGGAATTCCGAAAGTAGGCCATATAATCCCCGAAGAAAGAATTATTAGAACGGTTTTGTACTCTGAGCTTGAAGACAAGATAAGGAATAGCCTTCCACAGACTGGAATACAGAGTTGGATCCAGGAAGGGTCCGATAGAGAGATCAAGGATAGGAAGCTCTTCTATCAAGGGAAACTTTATGTACCTTATAATGAATTGCGGAATGAAGTCATTCAATTGTTCCATGATAATCCATTGGCAGGTCACAAAGGAGTAAAAAAGACTTTGGAACTTCTTAAATGGGCATTTTGGTGGCCTAGCATGGAAGCTCAGGTGAGACAGGCACCCCAGGGACTTCTCATGCCTCTACCAGTAGCCCCTTATCCTTGGCATACCGTCTCCATGGATTTTATTGTTTAGTTGCCCTCTAGTCAGGGTTATTCGGCAATTTGGGTGGTTGTTTATCACTTTACAAAGATGAGCCATTTCATCCCATTAAAAGCTCTTCCAAATGCAACTCAGTTAGCAACTTTGTTTACACAACATATTGTAAGATTACATGGAATTCCAAAGGTTGTGATTTCCGATCGCGGGTCACAATTTGTGTCTCACTTTTGGAAATCGTTTCTGAAGAGTTTGGGAGTGGATTCCCGTTTGTCTACCAGTTTCCATCCTGAGACTGATGGACAAACGGAAAGAGTGAATCAAGATCTAGAGCAATATTTGCGTCTGTATCTAATGGATCAAGAGGGAGATTGGCCAACCTTGCTCTGGACAGCAGAATTTGCTTATAACAATTCAGTACACACTTCCACTGGTTATTCTCCATTCTTTCTGAATTCCGGCAGGCACCCTAACATGTTAATTGGCAAGATCGAAAGCAAGGTACCCGCAGTTGAGGAAGTAGTACAAGAATTGCAAAAGGCCTATCTAGTAGCCACTAAAAACTTAGTAAATGCTAAAGACTCACACAAGAAACAGGCAGACAAGAGTAGGAGAGAAAGTCCAGTTTTTCAGCCTGGAGATCAGGTTTGGATCTCCACTCGAAACATGCGATTAAAGGGAAACAGGAAGCTTCAACCCCGATTTGTAGGTCCTTATGCTGTAGAAAGAATGGTAAATCCAGTCAGTGTAAAGGTCAAACTTCCTAGTAAGTTGAAGGTACATCCAGTTTTTCATGTCTCTTTGATTAAAAGAAATCCCCCTGAATTAAGGAAGGTATTGCCTCCAGCCCCAGTTCAAGAGCAATCAGAAGAAGAATTTGAGGTGAAAAGAATAATTGGTTCAAAAGTTAGAAAGGGGAGGTTATTCTACTTGATAGACTGGAAGGGTTTCGGTCCAGAGGAGAGATCATGGGAACCCAGTTCTAATGTTCATGCCCCTAGGTTGGTTAAGGAATTCCATAAGACTCATCCACAGAAGACTAAAGAGAGAGGAGGAGGGTTCTTGGTGGGGGGTACTGTCAGGACTGAGCAAACCTTCCCTAGGTTGATTTGTTCTTTGCCCTATCTTAGAGTAAAGCGGGGTTCAGCATTCAGACAAACTCATTTTAAGTGGAGTCAACTTGTGGCAAGGCAGTTTCCATCATCAGATTATTAACTTTAGTTTAGCCGCCTTCGGCGGAATTCCAAGATGGCGGACGCACACAGTACTGAAGTTAGCCTTCTAGTGTTCCGCTCATTTTCAGGTTGGTGGTGGTTATCGTGCTCGCGCATCTGGTGCGCTTCGCACTTCAACAGTCTTTCTCAGGGTGAAGCAGCGTTTTGAGTCAGCGCTTCACGTTCAGTCAAGAATTCTTTTGTGAGGACTTCTCTGCTCACATCCTAGTATTCCGCTGTTCTGCTACGAGTACAAGAGGTCTGTAAGCGGCTTTCCTCAGAAGCCTTCATTGGAGAGTACAGGTATTTCTCGGGGCGTCAAGATTTCCTGTCTCCCGAGGAGACTCTCTATGTCCGCGAGACATAGGGAGCTGGCCCTGGGGGTTGGTGGTCCCCAGGGCCATTAGTGGCTCCAGGAGGGGGTCCACGCAGCCCCCCTTCTTTTGTTTTCATAGGGCTGGCTCCGGGGAGGTGGTGGTCCTCAGGGCCGTAAACAGCCTAGAAGGGGGGCTGAGTGGCCCCTTCCCACTTTGCATTTGACCATGACCCAGGGAGGTGGTGGTCCTCGGGCCGAATGTGGCCCGGGAGGTGGGCAGCGTGGCCCCCTCCCTTTCTTCAGTACTTTCAGTGCTTAGGAAGTAGGAAAGGGAACAGCACCCCTGCCTCTTTTCCAATTCATAAGCCAAGGGCAAGTGGTTGTCTCCGGGGCCTTTAAACTCCTGAGTAGGGGAGCAACCCAGCCCTCTCATAATATAAAAATAAACCCTGGGGAAGTGGTGATCCTGGGGGTAAAACTCTCCTTGCGGTAGGGGCCCACATGCGCCTCCTCCAAATTACACTATTAGAAGTATGCCCCCATGACCTAGTCCACCTGGGGAATGAAAAAAGAACAAGCGCAGGAGGCTGTGCTTGTTTTTTTAAAGAATTATTGCAGCTAATTCTTGAATCTGTCAAAAAAAGCTTTTTAGCCTTGGTGGGGTCCCTGGGGGGCACCAGAACCAGGCCTAGGGAATCAGAATATTCCTACCCAGCCCCCTTCTCTTTTTTGCAGCTTTTGTTTGGGACTTAGCTGAGACGGTGTCTCAAAATTGCTGCTAACACTTCCTGATTGAAGTGTTGGCAGTCAATCAGATCTCTACACAAGATCAGGAGGATTGGTGGAGGGTCCACCCCTCTAAATATACAAATTTGGCTTCCTGTTAATATATCAAAATCTACTGAAAAATCTACACCAAATCACAAAAGGCACTTTTTCTGGGCCAAGAGCTAGCTTTGTCAAATTTGATGTAGTTCCGTCCAGCGGTTCAGGATGTCATCGTGTTTCAAATCCCTATGGGAATGAACATGGGAAACTCACTTTTCTTGGCCCCGCTTGACAGATCACCCCAAAACTTTCCATGCACAACTAGTATCAGGAGGATGGTTGTTTTTGAAAATTTTATGAAGATTCATCAATCGGCGCCAAAGTTATAGGCAAGACAAAAACATGCTTTTCCTATGGAAACTAGGTCCCAATTATAACTACCTATGTATTTCTTACATTTTAAATTAATCATTATGAAAATATATTTATATTATAATTAATAAAAATGTGTACCAGCAGGCAAAATGTATTAAAATACACACACACACATATAAAAACATTGAAGCAATTTACATAGTTACCAGTCAATAAAAACATTTATTAATTAACTCCCCACTCCGTACCCTTACAAACCTAGAACCACGCATCTAAAACATAATAGAAAAAAATACTATTCTATAACTTGTATATTTAAAATCAATTAAATATTTAATGAACAATTAATATTTATGTGGCTATTCATAATTATTGATTTAACTTCCTACCCTAGACTCCTACAAACCTAGCATCCCACCAGTAAAATAAAATTAAAATAAATAGGAATTCCACAATTTACATATTTAAAGTTCACTTAAATAATCAATTAACAAATGAATACTAATAGTTAATTTACAAGTTATAGTTAGTAGTTAGTTAATTATTACTTGATTAACTTTCCACCTTATACCCCTAGAAGCCCAGCATTTTGCAACTAACATATAAGTAAAATAAATCAGAATTCCATAATTTACATAATTAAAAATCAAATAATTGACAAGTAATAATAAATTGTTAATTATTACTTAATTAACTTCCCAACCAGCAGTCCCACAAACCTAGCAGCCGGCAACTAATAAGTAAACTAAGTATTCCATAAATTACATAATTAAAAATCAATTAAACAATGAATTAACAAATAATAATTATTTGTTAATTAATTATTACTTAACACCCCACCCTAGACCCCTACAAACCTAGTATCCCACAACTAAAACAAAATGAAAATTAATGAGTATTCTACATTTTATTTATATAAAATTCAATTAAATAATTAATTTATAAATGAAAATTAATAAGTAATTATGACTTAACTTCTCACCTTATACTCCTACAAACCTAACAGTTCACAATCAACATATAACAAAAATAAATCGGTATTACTTAATTTACATGATCAATATCAATCATAAAAATAAATAAAGTGTTTTAAATAATTCTTAATAAATTAATTATTACCTAATTAACGTCCCACCATATCTCCCTACATGCCCAACAATCCACTACAACACCATAAATTACTATTATAAATGAAATAGAACATTCTAAATCACTTAAAATTGCAGGCTATATTTTAAAAACAATTAAGATCATTTATATAAACAACAGTAACATATAATTAAATAGCAACTGAAACACATTAACATATTTATAAAACAATATCTTTACCACTGTATTAATGATAACAATATTAAAAGCATGGACAATATTTAAAACAATATAACTTACCTCGAAAAATGATATTCTTGACGACAATATTGGTGCATCATGATTTTTGTGTGTCATGATAGTTAATTTCCAAAATGTCTGTCTTCTGATATTTTTAACTTGATAATTTGTCTAATCACAGTATTTATTCAATACCAAAACAGTAATGAAGTCAAAACACGAAGCAATAAAACTGAATTAGAAAAATTGTGTTCAATTGAATAAACAAAATTACACCAAGGCCACAAAACTCCAAGTGGAACAAGGAATATAAATGTTTAAAGTCTTAAGTAAAAATAGCACCAAAAAACGCAAAGTGCCCATAGTAGTCAATATCAATGGTAGACTGGGAACCAAGCATGCTTTGAGGCTGACCACAATGGAGCCCTTATTGAGACACCAAGGGCCTGATTATGAGTCTGGCGGTCCGACTAGGGCAGTCAGAGATCAGAGATCCGTGGCGGTGGCGCAGCGGTCTTGAGGCCGCAATATGCTTTATGGGACTGTCACAATCCTGCCAAGCATATTACGAGTTTCCTCTCCGCCACAGTTTTCATGGCGGTTCCTACTCCATGAAAACCATGGCAGAGATGAAACAAATGGGGCCCTACAAAGCCTTTTAATTTTGTTAAGAAACTATAACTTGTGGCCTAAATTCACTTAACAATATAAAAGCGACAATGGTTCAAGGAAAAGAATTGTTTCACAACCAACATGTACAGCAAAAAAACAAAACAAGAAAAAGGTACCCACAAAAGAAATTTTTAAAAACAGTAAAAATAATTTTGCTATTTTTTTTTTTACTAAATTAAAGACACAGTACAGTATACAAACAATTTGTGCTCACCATGTTAAACTAGACAAGCATATACAGACATTATATTGTGTAAACAAAAGACAATCACAGTGGGTTTCCAATTCAGTAAGGTTTGTCCGCATTACAACATAAACACAATCAATGCTTTATCCCAATTTGCATGAGGTGCCTAGACAACGTTTCAACCCTTACAACCTATTAGGTCATTATCAGGACAAAGAAATACTTTAAGAGCAACAACAAGACATGAAATCAGAAAACATGAAGAATATATATAGAAATCTATAAGTAGGCACCATAAAAATTCAAAAACAACGAACTCCTGGTAATAGTGAATCAAAGACCAGGCATTCAACCCATACATTTAGGAATGGGATGCAAGGATATAAAGGTATTGGGTGGGAAAGTGTAGTAATACTCTGGCAATAATTTTAATATGTGAGCATTAATGTTTAAACAATGAAATATAGTCTAATTAATAAGAATAATATTTTTGTTAATATTTTTAAGGCTTCAACACATACCTTTCGGGATGGGATGCAAGAGATATAAGGGTATTGGGTGGGGAAGTATATTAATACTCAGGTATTAATGTTAATACTATAAGCATTAATGTTATATATATGGTATAATATACTACACATTTAATAACTTTATTAATTATAGCGAGGGTAGATTTACCTTGTAAAATATGTGACATATTTTATTAAAATAAAACAACATTAAAAATACATTTTAAAAATAATGAAGATTTATAATAATTTTATTGGCAGAGATAAATAACCACAATGAAAATAGTTCTTAAAACAATTTAAAAAATCTGAAAATATTGCAATAAATACTTAAATACATACCTTATTTTATAAAAAATATAACATATTATTTACATACTGCATAACATATTTTTTAACATTTTTAAAGCATTAGCCCATGCTTTCCCACTGACTTCAATGGGGAAAATTGTCCTTTTTTTCTTTTTACTTTCAGCGGTTTTGCGTCTGTTTCTACAGTTGGTGGAGCGGTCAAGATCAGAGCCTTGGTCAGGTAAGAAAAGGTTACTTTGTAAAATATTATGGTGGTTAAATTTACTGTAAGGAAAGATGGGAGGAGGTAAATAGTGTACTTAGAAACGATGTATGTTTTTACAGTTTTAATCACTTTTACATCCCGATGCAGGTTGTTTTCGTATGTACACTTCAGGAAAGTTACTTATTTTTCAATGCAGGTTTAGAAAAGGTGGGAAAAATTATTTAATATAACTTTTTTAGACCTGTTTTGAAAAAATGCAGCATTTTTATTTTTTTGCATCGCATTTTTATCAAGGGTATTTATATGAAGAAGGGAAATAAGATGGCCTACGAGGAGAAGACTTGGGTTCCTGTATGTTTTGGAGCAGATTTCATTGGCCGAAGATTTTTTGGGGGAATATTGGATGCTTTTTTCATCACTTTAATAAAAAACATTTTACCTGGGAATTATTTTATGATGGGTTACAGGGAGAAGACATTTGATCCTGGACGGTTTGAGCACATTTTTCTGTACGAAGATTGGATGATTTTTTTTGCGTGACTTTGACCTTTTATTTGGGATGGGGATCATTTTCACATTTTTATTTGGAGGATTGTCGACCATTGGTAGGGTGGATTTGTCTTTTTTTTTTTTTAAATAATTAGCTATAGGATTGTTTGCCAATTTGGATTGTTTGGGGTAAATTAATTGATTGCTATAGAGTCTTGATGACAGGGTGCATGAAAAATCACCAAGACTCTAAGAGAGAAGGCAACAACAGGCAGGATCTGAGAGTGTTATTTAATATTAATTTCAAAAAATTGCAAAAATACCAATTGAATTTGAAAAAGGGTTGTAAAACAGGTGAGTAATTTCATAGGTTAATGTTAGTAATTTAGCAGGTAAGCAATATTTTCTAGGTAGTCTGGAGCCCCCATCAGTGAAAACATGGATTTTAGCCAGGAGCCTCTATGACATTTCCTTGCTTTTTTAGATTCATGAGGATTCAGACTACTAGACAATGATTGTTCCATTCTCATTTCTTGGAAACATTGTTCCTTCTTCAATATTTCCATGAAAAGATACAGGTTTGGGTGGGATTTACCAATTGATTTGTTGAAGTAATTATACCATCCTTTTATGGCATTACTTATTTTTGTTCCTCCCTCTAAGCATGTCGAGAAACAGTTCCACCAGTCAAAGGGAAACCTTGGCTTCCTCCTGTGACCCGACCTGCTTAAAAGGCCAATTCAAATATCTTTGAAATAATTTAGGAGTGGGCCAATTTTTCTTTGTTTGGGTAAAGTAATCTGCTTATATAATTGACGGGTAGAAGTCATCCTCACACTCAGGAGATACAAAACATCTCCTCCATACAAAACACACATCTTTTAGTTTTCTTAATTCGTATTACAGTTAATTATTTGACATTGAATCCTCAACTAGGGATGTTTTTTGAGTTTTTCGCCAATAGGTCTGAGAAAAGTGAAAAAAACATCCTTGAATTTGGGTGTCAGGGTTCAGTTTAGTAATTGTGTTTCTTATCTGTAATTCAAAGCCATTTATTATTTTCCTAGAACTTTTAACAGTTTTAGATTTTATAACTGATACAAACTCAGGGCCTCATTACGATGTCGGGTGGATGTCATTGTGGTTTGGAACCTCCCGACCTTAGGTCGGCGGTTCCAACTGCAGTATTTGGGCGGTCGCAAACATCCATTTTTCAGTGGAAGCTTGTGCGGCGGGCCGGAAATGGCCCAAAGCACAAGCTTCCATTGAAAAATGGATGTTTGTAAACATCCCTGCACAGTGTGGCAGGCACTATGCGGTGCTATGCCACATTGAAAGGCTGTCAGAAACTGATATCGTAATTACGACGGTGGAGCCCTTTGGCTCCGCTGTCATTCAAGGGATTACAATTCTGCTCCTCTTCTGACTGGCTTTGTGAGCCCGTCAGAAGAGGATCGAATCCCCCCGTGGGTTTCCTTCTGACTGCCATCATAATATGGTGGTCGGAAGGGAACCCTGGATGTTGACCGGCCTCTCCTGCTTGGTTCATGTGGCAAACTGTGAGAATTGACAAGATTTCTAAAAGTATCAAAGTGTTGTCAACAACTTCACAATGATCCTATTGACCAGTTCTGTTACTTCTGATGAGCTATAAATCATGACATTGTCACCTCCATTATGGAGGGAGCCACTATTCGACTGCCTGGAGGTGTCAGCTGCCAAAGGTGGCTGACCACTGGAGAAGGACAGCTGGGCTGTTTTCTCCAGTGATGTCATCTGAGAAGCGGAGCCACCACTGCAACCTTGAACCATTGAAATATTCGCAGTCTTGGGACCACAAAGGTGCACCGTGAGCAGTGCCCCACTGAACCATATTTGAATAGACAGGTAAAACATGAGGCTGTGATGAGAGATTGAGAGACTGTGGGGCCGATTCCGATTCCGGCCGGAAATCTCTCCGACCGAGCCGGACCCGGAGAGAATTCCGACCGAATCGGACCCTAGCAGTCCGACCGAACGAGTACGATGCGCACGCATGCTATCGGACTCGAGTCGGTCGGACTCCCATTGAAGTCAATGGGAGCCTGTCGTACAACGCGTACGCGGGCTCCCATTGACTCAATGGGTGTGAGGCGGACAAGGGCGCCCCCTACAGCGTGTACGCATCCATGCGCATCGTGGCGTACATGCACAGGTAGGGGGACCCATGGGTCCCCCCTGTGTGCGACTCGCGCGCCTACGCGTACAGGGGGTCCGACGCGGACCCCCAAAGTCCGGCTCCGACAGCTTTTTCGAGCCGGACGGCGCGAGTCGGTCGGACTGCTCGCAGCGCGCATCGTACTTACCCGGCCGGGAAACGTCTCCATAGCGCGGTGCGAGTCGTGTCCGTGCGAGTCGGTCGGAGCGTGTTGTAGCCGCCTTCGAGTCGGTCGGCGATTTCGCGGGTGCTTGCATCGTACTCGCTCGGCTAGACCCGCGTACGAGTCGGTCGGGAAACAGGGCTCCGAATCGGATCCGGTGAATCCGAATCCGATTCGGAGCACTACCGGCCGAGATCAGAATCGGCCCCTGTGTCTTGTGTTAGAACTGCATAACTGAAAGACACAACAAGTGCTGAACAAAATGTGAAGGCAAGATACAAACTGAACTGACCTACAAGTACACACCTTGTGAGATTATTCACATGAAGCAAAGTAGGGAACTGTGCTAGAACAGTGTAGAGGGGAGCAAATGGCTGCTATTGAACCAAGACAATGTGGCGGGTGTGGGGCCTTTAAGCATTGGTATTTACCTATTGTGTTGTAGAAGCTTGTAGCTGAAGCCCATTACTTTGTTTAGTATTTCATTTGCTTTTTTTCTGTAAGCACTTCTCTTTTTCTAAGAAATGCACTAAACTGTACATTACACTACTGAGTCTGTTTGTAGACTGTTGAGTTCTGAGACTATGCCCTCCACACTACCTTTCTGAGAAGCCCTTTGTTGGAAACGGGGTTACCGAGTCCGTTATGGTAGCATGGCGCAAAGCGGGGAAGGCACGCGAAGGCAATGTGTAAGGCAGTTGTGCAGCACACTCTTACTTTGACTCAGAAATGCGGAGCAATAACAGGACACCACACTAGGCTTGCGTAATTAAAATCAAGTTCCTTTATGTCAATCAAGGTTGCATCAGATTAGGCAGATTATTTCAACTTTACATTGCATTTTGTTAACTGGTGCACATTCTTCTTAAAAAGACCCTCAACAGTGTAGGCCACTAAAAGGCCAAAGGAATCATCTCCTAAAAACACAGCACCAATAATGATTACCGGGTGCACTAAGAAATCAGGGCCTAGAACATGCAAAACACTTCAGGCGTATTAAAATCCCTTGCAAATAGGCACATACATCAGGCCTAGATAATCATTACCGCATGCGGGACAATATGCGGGAGGAAATCCTAGAGGGAACCCCTCAACATGTCCAGCAAACTGGGGCTTCCCTATGATGGGGGATTCCTATGTCTCTCAGGGGAGGTGAGGGTTAAATTAGGCTTGGCCCCCTGCTCACCGGGGCCTCGCCGGGTGCCAAATGTTAGGGAGGGCTTTTCCCTCATTAATCCCCTGGCAATGCTGGCCCCCGGCCCCCAGTGGCTTGTTCTGGCGCCCTAGGGGCCTCCCGGGCTCACCTGCTGTGTCGTGGCTGGTCGCGACTGGGCCCGTTGGGATTCGGCCCTTGCGTTGAGTAACAGAGCCCCGCCGGGCTGTGGAGCCTTTTCCTCCTGTTGCGGGTCGTTGGGGGGCCGGTATCGCACTCCTCCGGCCCCCGTGGAGTCAGCGTTATAACAAGGGGAAGGGAGCGGGAGCCGGCGGTCCTTCGCAGACAGCTCCCCGCTTCCCTCTGCTGCACACGGAGTTCTCCTACCTCCGTACGTGCTGGGGGGGCGGGCCGAGGACGCCGCCCAATCCCAGCGCGGCCTTGAGTTCTTCCGGGGGCTCCCGCTGGCAGTGGAGCCCCTCCGGCGTCGTTCCTCTCGGGCTCTTGGCAGGGACCAATCCCGTCGCGGCCTTTTCGGGGGCGGGTCTTCCGACACGGCGGCTCCTCGCGTTGCCGGGCAACGCCTCCCGCCTCCGGCTCTTCAGCCCCGTGCGGCCTTTTCTACTCCGGCCCGGACAGCAGCGGCCACGGGGATGATCCGGGGGCTCCCGCTGGCAGTGGAGCCCCGCTGGGCGATTCCTTCACCGCGCCCACAGCGCGGGCAGCACGTCGTCGCCCCTACCCAGGGGTACAGGTCCCAGGGCTGCAGCGGTGATCTTTGGGGGCTTCGGTGAGGGCCCGAATCGTCATTCAGCTGCGAGAGCACAGCTCCTATGCCATGCTCAGAAGCGTCTGTCTGCACGATAAACTCCCGTCCAAAATCTGGAGTCCTGAGCACCGGTGCGGTGCACATGGCACGTT
This sequence comes from Calotriton arnoldi, assembly GCA_963921515.1. Taxonomy (NCBI): domain Eukaryota; kingdom Metazoa; phylum Chordata; class Amphibia; order Caudata; family Salamandridae; genus Calotriton; species Calotriton arnoldi. The sequence continues at coordinate 769,625 of CAWUFW010009082.1, forward strand.
TAAGGGTCTCAAAGGCATCCTGGCAGGCAGCCGTCCAGATGACTCTGCGTGGCTGCTTCTTCGAAGTCAATTCCGTCAATGGGCCCACGATGGTTCCATATCCCTTGACGAACCGGCGGTAGTATCCCGTGAGGCCGAGAAAAGCTCGGACCTCTGTTTGGGTCTTGGGGGCTCCCAGGCCATGATGGTCTCAATCTTGGCTTGGAGGGGTTGCACCTTACCACCGCCCACCAGATGTCCCAGGTACACGACAGATCCCTGTCCAATTTGGCACTTGCTGGCCTTGATGGTTAGACCAGCCCGTTGCAAAGCCTGTAGCACCTCCTGGAGATGCTGCAGATGGTCCTCCCAGCTGCTACTGAAGACAGCTATGTCATCCAGGTAGGCAGCAGAGAAGGCCTCTAGGCCAGACAGCACCTGGTTCACCAACCGCTGGAAAGTGGCTGGAGCATTTTTCAACCCGAAGGGCATCACACGAAATTGAAAGTGGCCCTCGGGGGTGGAGAACGCAGTCTTCTCCTTGCTCCTTCCGCCATGGCGATCTGCCAATAGCCTGACGTTAAATCAATGGTACTCAGATACCGGGCTGCTCCCAGCCGGTCAATGAGCTCATCCGCCCGAGGGATCGGGTGAGCGTCGGTCTTGGTGACTGAGTTGAGTCCACGATAATCCACACAGAACCGAAGTTCTGGTGTGGTGCCCGGGGGCCGCTTTCGGCACCAACACCACCGGACTAGCCCAAGGGCTACTGGAAGGCTCAATCACCCCCAGTTCTAGCATCTTGGTAACCTCACCCTGGATACTCGCCCTGACCTTATCGGACAGCCGGTAAGACTTGTTTTTCACTGACGGACTGTCCCCTGTGTCCACATCATGGGTACACAGGTGCGTGATTCCAGGCGTGAGGGAAAACAACGAGGCGTACTGCCCCAAGACCTGGCGGCAGTCCCTCTGTTGCTCTGGGGTCAAGGATGGGGCGAGGACTACTCCTCTACCGAACCATCCTTCTCATGGGCTGCCAGAAGGTCTGGCAGAGGCTCACTCTCCTCCTCCTCACTTCCATCCGTTATCATCAAGAGAGTGAGCTCGGAACGCTCCTGGTGTGGCTTCAGGCGGTTGACGTGGAGCACCCTGTGGGGTTGACGGGGGTCTTCATGTCGACGACATACGTGGTCTGGCCTTTCCTTTCCAAGATCTCAAACGGCCCAGTCCACCGGTCCTGGAGGGCGCTAAGCTCTCCTGGCTCCATGACCCACACCTTCTGTCCAGCGTCTAACTCTACCGTCCGCGCGTTCCGGTCATACCATTGCTTCATGACGGCCTGACTCGCCTCTAAGTTGTCCGAGGCCTCCTTCCACAGCTTGGCCACTTGGCTGCGGAACGCCAGCATATAGCTGACCACATCACGGGGAAGCTTCGAGGAAGACTTCTCCCACCCCTCTTTGACAAGACTGAGGGGCCCCCGAACGGGGTGGCCATAGAGCAGCTCAAAGGGGCTGAAACCGACCCCTTCTGCGGCACCTCTCGGTAGGAGAAGAGCAGACAGGGTAAGAGGACGTCCCACTTTCTTCTCAAGTCCTCGGGTAGGCTCCTGATCATCCCCTTCAAGGTTTTGTTGAAACGCTCCACAAGCCCGTTCGTCTGGGGGTGGTAAGGAGTGGAGAACCGGTAGGTCACTCCACACTCCTTCCACATGGCCTGCATGTAGGCCGACATGAAATTTGTGCCCCTATCTGACACCACGACCTTGGGGAATCCCACTCGGGTAAAAATCCCCATGAGGGCCCGCGCCACCACCGGTGCTGTGATGGTCCTCAGAGGGATTGCCTCTGGGTACCGGGTGGCGTGGTCTACTAGCACCAAAATGAACCTATGCCCAGCAGAAGTCGGCGGATCCAACGGCCCGACAATGTCAATCCCCACTCGCTCAAAAGGGGTATCGACCACTGGGAGAGGTTCTAGAGGGACCTTTACCTTAGTCCCTGTCTTGCCGCTCGCTTGGCAAGTGGTGCAGGTCTTGCAAAACGTGTCAGAAGTGACGCGCATCCTGGGCCAGTAAAAATGTGGGACCAAGCGTGCAAACGTCTTGTCCTGGCCCAGGTGTCCTGCTAGTGGTATCTCATGCGCCAACTCTAGCAGAAAGGCTCGGTAGCATTGGGGGACCACCACGGCCCTTGAGGACCCATGCACCGGAGCCTTAGGCTCACTGTAGAGGAGACCATCCTCCCAGTAGACATGGTAATTACCAGTCTCTGTTCCAGCTGCTTGGGCTTCGGCCTGTTGCCGTATGCCATCAAGCGTAGGGCACTCCCTCTGTGCCCGGCAAAATTCTTCCCGGGTAGGCCCTCCTTCCACCTGCCACTCTGCATGGGTCGGCAGGTCCCCCACGGGAAAACCAACCACCTCAGCGGACTCCGGGGTCACCTCCCGGGCTCCCCATCCATCTCACCGGGTGTCTCCTCCCGGACATCTCCTCGTCCAGCAGTGGGCTGGGCCATTATTTCAGGCTCCAACCCGGGCTGAGTTCCTTGTCGGGCAGCCATGGACCGCGTGATAACGCAAGTCCATCCTGGTAACCCCAACATCTCAGCATGGGCATTGAACTCTACCTCTCTCCAGGCAGTATGTTCCAAGTCGTTGCCCAGCAGACAGTCAACTGGCATGGCAGGGCTCACCGCAACCTTCATCAGACCTGACACTCCTCCCCACTCAAAGGGAACTTGGGCCACGGGGTAATGACCCAGGCTATTATCAGCCATCACAACCGGGTGGAACTCCTCAGGAATCACCTGCTCTGGGGACACCAGCTGACGTCTCACCATCGTCATGCTGGCACCTGTGTCCCTCAGAGCCTCCACCTCCTCCCCGTTCACCAGGACCCTCTGTCGATACTTGGCAGTGTTCTCGGGTACCTGAACCCGTGGGATGATCTCTCTATCCCCCAGGGAAACTAAGGTCAAGCCTGTCCACTCACCTCCCCTACCTAGGGACAACTCCTCCACAAGCGCTACACTGGCCACCCCGGGGCTCTTACCTCCTGTGGGGGCTGGGGTTCTCTTGCGACACTGGGGATCCCCCTTGTAGTGTCCAACCTCCCGCACTCGTAGCACCGGACAGTTCTGGGCTGCTGACTCCTGTCAGGGTAAGTGGGTTTCTGGTATCCAGATTGGGATGGGGAACCTACCCCTCTCCCAGGCGGTCTATTTTGGGGACCTTTAAAGAACTCCCTCTTTTTATCTCCCCCTCTTTCTTCTGGGGAGCCCCTGTCCACCTTTCGGGGATCCGCCCGGCTCCCTTGTGGGACACCCGAGTGCTGACCCACGTGTCTGCCTCCTCTGCAAGCTCCCTTGGGTTGGTCAGCTTGCGGTCCACCAAGTACTGGCGCAGCTCCGGAAAACATTTCTCGAGGAGGTGCTCTCTCAAAAACAGGTCGTACAGCCCTTTGTAATCATCAACCTCGCTGCCACGCACCCAACCCTCCAATGCCTTCCGGGCATAATCATAAAAATCCACCCAGTTTTGTGTGGTGAGCTTGTGGCTGTTGCGGAACTTTTGGCGGTACTTCTCTGGGGTGAGGCCAAACTTCCTGAGCAGGGCCTCCTTCATGATAGGGTAGTTGGTCCGATCCCCTTTTCTAAGGTTAAAAGTGTGTCCCTTACTAGTGGAGGTATGTACCTATAAAGTCCTCCTCCCCAGTAGCTCTCAGGAACTCTATGGGCCACCAAAGCTACCTCGTACGCCGTCAACCACTTGTCGATGTCATCACCCACACTAAAGCTGGCTATCACCTCCCTGGGTAGATAAAATTTGGGCTCCTGTGGAACCCCAGCAGGTACGCTGCCACCATTTCCTTTGCCTTCCATCTCCATCTGCAAGGCTCGGAGCTCTAGTTCTTTCAGGCTAAGCTCATGTGCAAGCCTCCTCTCCTCCATGGCTAGCCTTGCCTGTTCTCGCTCCCTTTCCATCTTAGCCAACTCTAATGTCAATTGCCTCTGCTGCCTCCTGTCCTCGAATTCCTCTGCTGACAAACTCCCCCTGACGCACTACTGCCTGCCCTGGAACGTCTTCCTGGCAACACATTCTCGCTGACGTCAATGTTCAGTAGGCTCAGTTCTCCTGGGTCGTCTGCCTCCCTCTGCTCCTCATCCCCTCTTCCCCCGGGTGGGCCATTACCCATGCCCTCAAAGCTTTCTGAAGCACCTCCTTCCTGGCACCTCGCTTGACGGCCACCCCCTCTCTAGGCAGAACTCCTTGAGCTGTGTCACCGTGTACCTCTCTAGGTCGGCTAACTCAAACTCCATCCTCCTAGGTGGGGTCCCAGACAATTTAAGGAAGGGGTTCTAAATGGTAGGTAGCAGGTCTAACGCAGGACTAATACAATCGGCAATCACAATAGAATTCCTTGTTCTTATTTTTCACTAGGTGTCGAATTGCGGCGCACACTGAGTCACTGTAGGGTGCTGCACAAACACCAGTCCTTATCCCACCGCTGAACACCAAAGTTGGAAACGGGGTTACCGAGTCCGTTATGGTAGCATGGCGCAAAGCGGGGAAGGCACGCGAAGGCAATGTGTAAGGCAGTTGTGCAGCACACTCTTACTTTGACTCAGAAATGCGGAGCAATAACAGGACACCACACCAGGCTTGCGTAATTAAAATCAAGTTCCTTTATGTCAATCAAGGTTGCATCAGATTAGGCAGATTATTTCAACTTTACATTGCATTTTGTTAACTGGTGCACATTCTTCTTAAAAAGACCCTCAACAGTGTAGGCCACTAAAAGGCCAAAGGAATCATCTCCTAAAAACACAGCACCAATAATGATTACCGGGTGCACTAAGAAATCAGGGCCTAGAACATGCAAAACACTTCAGGCGTATTAAAATCCCTTGCAAATAGGCACATACATCAGGCCTAGATAATCATTACCGCATGCGGGACAATATGCGGGAGGAAATCCTAGAGGGAACCCCTCAACATGTCCAGCAAACTGGGGCTTCCCTATGATGGGGGATTACTATGTCTCTCAGGGGAGGTGAGGGTTAAATTAGGCTTGGCCCCCTTCTCACCGGGGCCTCGCCGGGTGCCAAATGTTAGGGAGGGCTTTTCCCTCGTTAATCCCCTGGCAATGCTGGCCCCCGGCCCCCAGTGGCTTGTTCTGGCGCCCTAGGGGCCTCCCGGGCTCACCTGCTGTGTCGTGGCTGGTCGCGACTGGGCCCGTTGGGATTCGGCCCTCGCGTTGAGTAACAGAGCCCCGCCGGGCTGTGGAGCCTTTTCCTCCTGTTGCGGGTCGTTGGGGGGCCGGTATCGCACTCCTTCGGCCCCCGTGGAGTCAGCGTTGTAACAAGGGGAAGGGAGCAGGAGCCGGCGGTCCTTCGCAGACGGCTCCCCGCTTCCCTCTGCCTCACACGGAGTTCTCCTACCTCCGTACATGCTGGGGGGGCGGGCCGAGGACGCCGCCCAATCCCAGCGCGGCCTTGAGTTCTTCCGGGGGCTCCCGCTGGCAGTGGAGCCCCTCCGGCGTCGTTCCTCTCGGGCTTTTGGCAGGGACCAATCCCGTCGCGGCCTTTTCGGGGGCGGGTCTTCCGACGCGGCGGCTCCTCACGTTGCCGGGCAACGCCTCCCGCCTCCGGCTCTTCAGCCCCGCGCGGCCTTTTCTTCTCCGGCCCGGACAGCAGCGGCCACGGGGATGATCCGGGGGCTCCCGCTGGCAGTGGAGCCCCGCTGGGCGATTCCTTCACCGCGCCCACAGCGCGGGCAGCACGTCGTCGCCCCTACCCAGGGGTACAGGTCCCAGGGCTGCAGCGGTGATCTTTGGGGGCTTCGGTGAGGGTGCGGACGGCGCACCTCACCACACGTACGAAAGGGGGGGAGGTCTCCCTCACCTCAACACCTCTCTTCACGCGGCGGCGGACGCGGCGGCGATTCAGTCACAAGGTCAGTGACTGGGGTGGCAGTTTCTCCCATGTGGAGTTGCAGCGCGGGGCGCGCTGACAGCCTATTCACAGGGCTGTGTGGGAAGGGTTCGTGGGGACAGTCCAGCTGCCGGTCTGGGTAGATAGGGGGGTGAAGGTCTAGCGCTTAGGACACAGCGCTTCGCCTCGTGATCCCCATTCGAAGATTCAACTTGGGCTCCTGTTACTCTTGGTTTCAGGCTCCTGCGAGGAGCTTCTTGTCAGAAGTGGCTTAGGGTAATGTCCGTGACAAGCGTTTCTTGTCAGAGAGTTCTTCTTCTTATGAGGGGGGGTTGTGAGTTGGTGGTTCTGGGGTTGCTTGATGTTCCTCCCAGCACGCTGAAGGTGGTTCCCTGGGTCCCCTCACACTGGGCAAGGTCAGTGGGTGGTGGGCGTTCCTCAGCTATCTTACGGCAGCAGGGCCTCAGCCCTGTCAGCAGCAGTAGTGTAGGTCTCCCCCCTAGGCCCTAAAGCCTATACTCCGGCGCAGGTTCTCCCAGGATCAGCGGTGCCTCAACCTAACTGACTAAAAGGTTTTCCCTCCAAGCCGCTTATACCCCTAGGTCAGGTGACCCTCCTAAAGGCGGCAAAACTTAACTCCTCCCACAGCCCGGAAGGTTCTGGAACCTTCCACCTACCTAGCTATGTGGCCCAGAGGCGGGGACGGGATGGATACTGTATCCCTATGTCCCAGCCTGACTCTGGCTACTAGCGTGTATGTGTGTAAGGCCCTTCTGCAGTAGCAGGGGTCTGTGGCAGCCATCTTTAGTGAGAGAGCACCTGCACCTCAGCACTGACCGGCAGTGGCAAGGCGCCCGGAGACCTAGGTCCAGTAAAAATATGGTGGCAAAAATGAGGCGCAAAAGGGAAAGAAACAGGGCAAGACCACCCTAGGGCTGACAGGTCTAACACCCTTGAATACTCGCACTCACTACCCTGGTAGTTAAGTACTGAACGGAAGTACTTGGACCAGTTTGCAGTGCCATAGTGGAACAGACACTCAGATATCAGAGACCAGCAACCTCTAACATTACAGTTGTGACCCAATAGGAGCAGTCTGCCTTCCAGGCCTTTAAACAGGGTATGGCAATTGGCAGCATACACTGTGGGATCTGCAAATTGCATTTTCAACTATCTTGAATAGAACAATATGTTCAGCTTAAACACATTCCGCCCTCGGAATTGGCAGAATTTGGCAACTCTACCTTACTCTTGTAACACAGAGCTTTGGCCAAATTCTGCCAATCTCCGAGTGGTGGAATTTTGTTCCCAAAAGGCTCCAGAAATGCAAACTTGTGAGCGAGATTTTGGCATCCCCAAGCACGATTTTCTAACGCAGATGGTAGCTGGCCGTCGCGAGTAGTCACAGTCAGAGGGCAGCTTTGCAAGTAGATTTGCTGCCCCTCAAATGGATTTTCTACTTTACCGGCAGCAAAATCAACTCGAATGGCTGCTCATTCTTGCACAGCGCATGGAGCCGTTTGCACTGATTTTTTAGTGCTGCTCACGCTACCGGTGCTAAATTGCAGCATGAATGGCGTAACATGCATATTTTCCACCTATTGGCGGAACCCCGCAGAATTTTGCAGAGTTTTTAAATTACTCCTTGGAATTCCACTGAGTCAAATTCTGCGAGGTCCGCCACCCCTAATTATCCACACATTGAAAAGTCAAATACAAATTGCAGGAGTGGACCTTAATGGCCACTCCTTAGATAAGTTAAGGGAAATGTGTTTGGAAAGAGGGTGAAGGTCTCCCAGAAAAAAGGACATGGAGATCCTTGTAGGTGTTGTAATAGACCAGTTAACTAAACTGGATGGTAGTGAAGAAACTGTGATGGACTCTGGTTAGGGTATCATGGTAAGAAGACATGGGCGGAGTGCTGTAGTGGCAGACACTCTTGGCCCTCTAGCACAGGTGTTCCCCAGACATACCAAAGATTCGCCCCTAAATTGTTCTTGGTTGCTTCCAGAAGACCACCTTACAAATTTAGACTATACCACTGACATCAATGCCAGAAATCTCCTCCTTAGGTGGTTAAGTCTGATTGAGAGACCATGAACTTGCATTAGGCAAGATGGAAAAGAAGGTTCCTCCATGGCCAAGGTGGTCACTTGCTTTCAGTGCCACAGAGAGAACCATCGTAGGAAGTCTGTTGAAGATGGTTGAGGGGGCCCGAGGACTGAGCAACTTGCTGGGCAAGATGCTGGACTTTCAATTGCCTAGAAGCTTGCCTGTCTGCTCAGAGAGAGAATGACTGCCTGGCCCTGCAGAATGAAATGCTATTCAGGAGGAGAAGTCTTGCCATACATATATACACCAACTGAACCTTCCCTGCGTGGTTAATGTTGCAAGCTCTTGAATTCACTCTTGTTCTCGCCTATCAATTTTACCCCTTCCATAGCTTTCTCCTCATATTCATCTGCTTATTCCTATTGTCATGTCACTAGCATGAATTCTATCAGGCCACCAACTCATTCTCATGCTCTTGTTGTCTTCCTTTGTGGACATCCACTGCTTGGACCTTATCCCAAAACATGGGACAAGACACCGGCAATCTGGATTTTAAATGATTCCCAATGATGGATATAATTTGCAAACTGGTACTTGTAGAAATCAATCTCTGTACTCCTGCTTTCATAGTTGTCTTAGTGGCCCCGGAATATAGTGCCCTATTTATAATTTTCTTTATCAAAGCCAAATACTAAAAGTACCTGCCCTTCCAATTTTAAACTAGTACAAACATATATTGGTTAACTCTGGTAATTTCAGTGCACACCTTCCTTCCCATTCATTAATTGAAATGCAATTTATTTAAGCAGCAAATACCATATTAATAAAAGGTCAAAAACTATTGAAGAACATAGTGCCCTAAAGTTTTGAAGTATCAGTGGTGTTAAGCTCGTTAACAACAGTACTAAGGCTAGCTTGCACTCCTCAGGTTATTACAGTATACATTATACAATGTAATTGAATACAAAAATATCAAAAATACATAATGAAATAGAGTGCTGTCTTCCATAGTTTTGGTGTGGCGTCTTATATTAGGGGGAGATTTTCATACCTTTTGCGCTGGTTTAGCGCCACAAAAGTGACGCAAACTAGCGCAAATTGTTTTTCCCCTCTTTTCTCCAAGTTTTGCGCCGGAAAGAACCCTGTAAGTAGCGCAAAGCACTGCTTTTCGTTACTTTGCACCGAGGGGGCGTTACATGGGTGGTACATGGGCGTTCCCATGCAACCACCCATGCCTTTTGACGTAAAACCATATTTACAAAGATTTGTAAACATGGTTTTGCGCAAAAAGTTAACGCCCCTTCAAAGGAGGCGCTAACAGGAGAAAAGCTTACATTTCTCCGTGCTTTTCCGACTTTTCATGCGTGCTGCACTGTGCAGCACGTATGCAAACTGGGAAAAGCTTTCCCTTGTGTCGAGCATAGTATTTTGTACAGGAAGGGTACCCTTCCTGAACAAAAGCTATGCTGGACTCATGCACACACCCTACCGCTGCTGCGCTAAGGTGTGTGCATGGCGCACGGCAGCTGTAATCAGCGCCGGCGCAAGGGAAAGGGGAGGAGATAGCCATATCTTTGAAGATATGGCGCTCTCCTGCTCCCTCCCTGTTGCGCAACGCAGCGCAGCCTCGCGGGGGGCTGCGCTGCATTGTGCAACTTTTTTGTAAATCTCCCCCTAGATGTAACTTACACACAGATGCTATGTTGTCTGAAAAGAAGTGACCGCAAGGAGGAGGTTACTGAACCCTTCATGAAGATTATGTTCACTTGAGCATGCTTGTGAAGACTACTATGTTCACTTAATGATAACATTTACCTTTTGAAGTTTCACTGCATAGATGGAGTAACCACTGAAACTTTCGTTTTGAGTGAATACAATATCATTGGGCCCAGAAGAGGTCACAGGAAGAGTCTGCCATTGATGAGTCGTGTGTTGGTTGAAATAGGCTGACATAACTAAGACTGATTTGCATATGGCTGGGTCTGAACGGGGGTGGCAAAGTGAGCTAAAGAAAGATGATGGATTCAACCCAGATCTGTGACTGGGGGTGAGTGTTTGAAAAGTTTCAGCGCTCTGTCCATCATCTCCTTGTCTTTGCTTTGACATAACTAGAACAAACTATGAACTAAAGTACTTAACGTTAATATGTATGGTTGATATTTTTCTATGGCCTTAGGGTTTATAATAAGTACTGTTATAACGTGAGGTGTGCAGGATAACCATTGCACTGTCTCCTCCAATGGCAATCAGTTAAAAGCATCCTACGACAAGCCGTAATTAGTATAATGGGCAGGGCTCTTCTGTCATCCTGATCACAGAGTCGCCACCTTCCACTCTGCATTCTTCCTTAAATCTTTAAATGTGCTACCAAAAATGTTACTTAAAAAAGTATTTAAAATGATATGTGTTCCTGCTGCAACAAGTGATTAAAACCAATCTCGGCACAGACGAGAAAAGCTGAAAAATCACTTTGGGTGAGCATCCTTAGTTGACTGCATGGAAGGGAAGGTCAAGAAAAGTTCAGAAGATTAATAGGTTCTGGATCAGCTAGAAATTGTAACAGACTTGAAATCATATATTCCGGAGCACGTTCTCATTCAGAGTACAGAATAACTGAAGCAATTATCGAATTTTGTTGCATACGAGCAAAACATAAGTACCTCGCAGCCGAAACATTAATTTCCGAAGAACAAAGGTATAATCAAGGTATAATCAAACTACTGTGAATAATTAAAAAGTTAATAAGACTGGATTCTGTACCACATATTTTAATGTGCATGCTGATTTACTCACAAAACACATTATGATCAAAGTTAATATTTCTGTTGGTCTCGCAATGTGTTCGCGCCAGCCTCTTAGCTTTAGTGGAGAGCACACTTCGAGTTGAAGCACAGCTGCTTAGCTTTTTATTAGGCTAGCAGCAATATTGTTGCTATGGAAACATTTGCCACAGGTCCTCAGCTTCATATGATAATGTTTTAAGGACTGTGGGGCATATTATCAAGGGCTTTATCGCGATATTTTTAACGCCCTATTAGCAAGCTGTCGCTAACAGGCGTTAGCGACAGCTTTCAGGCGTTAGAGGCTGGGAATTACATCGCCTTGCATGTCAGCGATATTTATCGCTAATGACATGCAAGTTAGGCGTTCCCAACCTAACAGCGACTGAAAACAGTCGTTAACATCGCTATCGCCTATTAGCAATAACCGCGAGGCGATAAAAATACGCGCGCTAACCGCGATTAGCGCTGGTTTTTTAGAACTGGTAAAAGCATGAATTAACAATAATAGTCAATGGGAGGTGGATTGCAAGGTTAAGTCCCCAGCATTAGCGCGAGGAATCTATCGCTGGATTTCTCGCGTTATTGCTGGGTTTCGCCGCTGTCGCTGGATATTTTATCGCATTGGAGATAAACCTTGCTAATAGCATGTTATCTCCGCGGTAATATCCAGCGATAGCCGGCGATAGAAAAATGCGCGCTAAGCAAGCTTTGCGATAATTATCGCAGGTTCTTGCTAATATGCCCCTGTGTTTTTTATGTTTTTTTATTTGATTTCTGATTGTTACGATTTATAGTACTGAACCTAACTTAGAAACTCAGCTGGGCTTTTTTTGAAGTTCCTTATGAAGGTCGCCTCAATAGGGCCACTTGCATTGTGCAAACTGGTTTTCGTCCAAACAAAATGATGTTTCGGAGTTAAGAGACTTTGGTGCATATTCTCAAGGACTCATTGCCGATTTAGCGGCACTTTACCGCCACGAAAGTGGCGATAGACCTATCGCCCTATTCACAAGGCTGCGCAAACAGCCGACATCGCCAGTTTACCTGCGATAGCTGCCGCTAAAAACATCGCCAAGGCTGACAGCGACAACTAACGCTAATCATATGCAGAGTAGGAGTTCCCGTGCAAAAATTCACGATAACATCATTTCGCGATATTCTCAACGACCAGCCAGATCGGCGATGCGGTCCAAAAACAGGCGATAAGGCGCGTTAGCAGCAGGGACTTAAGACCTGCTTTTTTCTGGTCTTAAGTAGGACGAAAACCTGCAGTATAAAAGGAGCCCAGCCCAGAGCCACATCTGAAGACCAACAGATGCCATGGAGCTACTAATCATGCAGCTTGGAGACCCAAGAGGGCCACAATACCCACCACCACCACCCCCAGGACCACCCCCACACCCAGGACCACCCCCCCGGACTACCACCGAGGCAGCGCAGAACAAGACAGCGGACCTTCCGAAAGCGCACCAGCCTCAGAGACTGAACGCCAGAGGATGTCATTGCCCACTACAGGCTCAAAAGGACAACCATCCTCCGCATCCTGACCCACATTGCCCACAGGCTGACGGTACCAACACAGCGGACAACCAACATCCCTCCGCAGACAAAGCTGCTGTCTGTGCTGCACTTGTTGGCTTCTGGTACCTTCCAACCAACAACTGCCAGAGTCGGAGGAGTCTCACAGCCAGCCCAATCAAAGTTCCTCACACCTGTCATGGATGCCATCATCAGCTTCATACCCCAGCACCTTCACTTCCCCCACACTGCACAGGGACAGCTGGAGACCAAGCAAGGCCTCTACGCCATAGCTGGCTTCCCGCACATGTTGGGGGCAATTGACTGCACACATGTCCTACTTGTGCCCCCTGCCGACACTGCACACAAGTACCGCAACAGAAAGCACACACATTCCATCAATGTGCAGGCAATAGTGGACCACTGGGGACAGTTCACCAATGTCGTCGCCAACTTCCCAGGCAGTGTGCATGATTCCTACATCTTCCGACAGTCCATCATCAGCCAGCGCTTTCAGGATGGCACCTATGGAAATGCACTGCTCGTTGGTAAGTACCAACGGAACACACCACACACCTCAACTCCACAATCATACAACTCACAACTGTGGGAATGCACACGTAACAAAATCACATACAACATTCCAACCAACATGCCCACCTACCAAACTCTACAACACAAGGAACTGTGGTAACAGGGGCCAGACATGTAGACAAACCATCCACAAAGGCATAGCCCCTCTGCCACACAATTGCAGAATGTGGGGAGAGGTGGGAACCAAGAATGTGCGAAGGAGGCAATGGACCCATGAATAAGAATGTACACAATGCCAAGTGTGGAGGTGATGTGCTGGACAGTCTTGAGTATGCAGAGCACAGACATGTCCATGTGGACATATACTGCTGGTGTTTGCAGTGTTGTGGACAGTGGACGCAACCATGTTACCTCAGGCAGTGGGGAAGACCTTGGACATGTAGCTATGTGGCCCCCCCTGTAAGCGTAAGCGTAGTGGGCTGGGCCGGCGTACGCCAGTCCAGCATAGGAGTGTAAAGAAATGGCCCGGGGCTCTGGGCGTGGTTCAGTTCTGGGCTCGGGCGTTGTTCAGTTCCGGGCTGGCCACAAAAGTGACTATGGCGTGTGTCTCTGTTGTGGTGTCGGCGCCACCCGGCCCTTAATTGGCAATGTTGCAGTGTAGTGTTGTAGGGATTCTGCACATACACAGAACTATGCACAGCAATGCGGGACTTTGGTTTATAGGGGCTACGCCTTCCTACAGCCTTAGTACCCACGAGCCCACGACCGGCTAGCTATAGTGTCCCACCTGCCCTCCTATACACAGATAGAGAAACAGGCGTTTAGACAACCCAGAACACAACACTCCCCTAATCACTCAGGGATCGTGGTAACAGGTCATTCCCTTTCGCCCAGACTCTCGTACTCATCCACAACAAGAGATTGACAGAGTCACTGAGTTAGTTTAAGATGTTTATTTTAACTAACGTGCTCTAAAATGCAGTATACGAGCCACTACTAAAATCAGAATGCATAATACAAACATTGTCAGCATTGTAGCAAGTCCATACATTATAAAAGGAGAAATCATTGTATATTGATTCTGGAGACAGGACTATAAAACCTACGCTCCCTCCCCATGGACGGGAAAACTAAGATGATATCATAGAAGATCTCTGGGTTTGTATAGCAGACCCCATGCCTCTAAGACATAGATCGTGTCTCTCCATCACAGCTCCATACACCTCTTCATTCTTGAAAAGTCTCTCCTCAAGTGTGTCTGCGTGTAACATGCATTCTCCTAATATAAAAAAAAAAGGTGCGTGTCCCACAAACAGCAGCTGCAGGGTATGTCTTGTCTATGTGCTAGGGCCTGACCAGATCTAAATAACAAGGGACGGTGTTGTTTGACCTTGCTCATGATGTTCAGACTAAACTACAGGAACAAGCAGGGAACCAGCGCAGCCAGCGGGTCGCAGGTGACCAGCGAAAACATTCTTGCATAAGAATAAGCCTGTAGTGTTGTGTGAAAAAGCAGTATCATGGCCTCCGGACCCATTCTAATCTAAAGATGTCAACGGGGTCCCTTAAATTCACATGTCACCCTCCCCCTGGCCAGGTTGCAGAAGAATAGAAAAAACAAGGTCCAAGTCGCAAGGAGTGTCAAAGCACTGAGCATAGCAGGGGCAAAGTTCCAAAAAATCAAAATCATTATAAGGTTGATTAGTGGTAAAATACGAGAAGAAGAAAAAAAAAAAATGTCTTGTTGAACATTAATCATCGGAATCATATGAGATCCGTTGAACCTTGGAAGGCAAGGTGTTCCAAAGATGGTCCCCTCCTCAAAGACAAGGAGGGACAACATCCAATTCAACAACTCGAAGGAGCATACGTGCTCATCATAATCTATAGCTTCAAAAGCATGGTCTTACATCCTGTTTCGTACTCAATGTAGCTGTGGTGCAGCAGGCGCGACGCCCCTTCACAGATGTCCCATTGTGCCAGCACTCCATTCACGGCCGCCATCAGCATGCGGGTAACCAGTTGCACATGATTGATCATGACGCAATAGGGGCCACAGCAACAGGTCGTAATTAGGACAAGGCCGTATGGCGTTTGAGAGGCACAAATCCAAAGCCCAGGAGAAAGGACAGTCGCAGCACCAAAAAACTGGATGAACGCATGTAAAGTATGCGTATCTGTAAGTCACATTGTAGGCAGCACCCACAACAGCCATAGGCAGGCAACCAAGGAATTCCTGCAATCGGCTACGGTACATCTCCAGTTGGACCGGATGATCGAGTACCACATGAAGGGCAGCCATTACGAAGTAGTAAAACAAGTACCAGGGCAGCACCAGCGAGCAAGAGGATCAACAGCAAGTCACCAAAAGCGCAGGAAAAAAATGGTATGTAGGTATCGACTTTTGTCATAGACCTTGTGACTGCTGCTACTGAACAAGTGGCTACTGCATTTCTGGCTGTCTCGTCAGCCAGAGTGTTGCCTACAGCGTGTGGTCCCACGCCCTGATGGCCAAGAGTATGTATTACATGTGTAAGTGGCAAGCCCTCTTTGAGAGCCGCCACTTGTACCCAAAGCGTTTTATGCTTGATCGTGTTACCCACATGACATGACATGACAGTAGCATGCACCCGGAGGGCGGGCTCGCCCGAATGGAAAAATAAAGGAGCGCTCGGGGTCTTGGCTCATACATGGCAACTGTTGTGTGTGTATCCTCATTGCCGCAGCATAAACCAAAGGCCTAGCCTCAATCGCAGCGCAAGTTCAGCCAGGCCTGGAATCCACATCTGTGTCCGCCCTATCCTTACCATAGGCCTACACACACGTGGCCGCCCACCTTCAACGGCCAACATTACAGTGTTGTTGTCAGGCTTGCGGACATGCGCAGACAGGCATGACAATGGTGTGCCGTAGGAGTGCAAGTGATGCAACCGCGCAACGCACACAAGTAAATAGGCTCGGGAGAGGGACGAGCAGCTGTGAGGCTACGTAATACACATTGGTCCTGCACATTAGCCAGAAGCAATACATGGCAAACATGAATCCCAAAGTCGCACAAATCACACACCACAAAACTTGTAAGTCTGCCAACACAGCATGCTGAACCACCAATTTACACTAATCTCACTTACCTCTCACAGGTGATCAAGGATATGCACTCTGCCCGTGGATGATTACACCCCTCCGAGCCCCAAACACCCCGGCCCAGAGGCAGTACAATGTGGCCCACAAACGCACCAGGGTCATTGTTGAGCGCACATTTGGCGTGTTAAAGTCATATTTCAGGTGCCTGGACATCACAGGTGGAAGACTCCTGTACATCCCGGAAATAGTGTGCAAGATGATCATTGCATGTTGTGTATTGCACAACATATGTCTACGCACCAATGCCCCATTGATCCAAGTGCCAGATGCACCGGACGATGATGAGGAAGATGAGGCAGGTGGACCACACCCCACTGCATCTGCAGCAGGAATAGCCCGAAGGAACACAATCATTAGCAATTTCTTCGCATAAGCACGTCACATTGTGACTGTCCTTAGCAATCATGGAACAGTACAAAATGACACTAGGTCTAAAATAAATTCCCTTTGGGATACAACAATAGCATACCAAAATCTTCACTCACCACATTCAAAGATCAATCACCTAGAGAGTATAACAGTAGCCAAAAAGCACAATATAGAAATGTTTATTCATTAAACCAATACAATTGTTTAAAAATAATTTAAAAGACATGTTTCCACTCTGAATATTAAAATCACAATTTCATCACAAATTTCAAAATACAAAGTAAAATATAAAACAAAGTGCAAGTTAATTATATAATTCCAAGACCAATAATGATGATCAATTCAACATTTGATAATATTCTTCTCTTATTGTGTCTGAAAGAACACCGTATGGTTTATACAGAATTTTTTTTTAAAGAAGACCAAGAAGCGACGCGTTTTGGTGGTATCAGCAGGTCCAACCACCTTCTTCAGGCTTAAATTAAAAAGTATCCCAGCACTTTTATCTATATGAAAAAAATATATTCATAAAAACAATCACATTTCAAATGTATTCAATCTTATTTACTATTAAAAAGATGTATATTTCTTTTTATATCAATGTAACAATACATTTAATTCATCAACCTAAAGAAACATCCATATTAGACTATTGGCTCTGTCAGGTGATTCTCTCCCTTCCCACAGCTCATACACATTCATTCACCAAAAAAGGAGGTTTTCTACAGTATCAACACTCATACACAATCATTCATCAGAGGAACATATCTCTCATTCATCTCCAGGCTATATGAATAGCTCTGATCAAGTAGTTGTCTGTAGTGCATAAGGACTTGCACTCATCATGTCATAGTTTTAATAACTTCTTGAGGACCATGTCTCTCATTAATAACTCGGCTATAAGAATAGCTCTGACCAAATAATTATCTCCAGTGCATACAAACTCGCACTCGTCATTTACCATTTCTGATAACCTATTAACCAGACTATGAGGATAGTTATGGAAAGAATACCCACCGTGGTCTAAGCATATAGGCTGTCTACCGGGGATTAATTTCCTCCAAATATCTATTCTCCATAAGCCTAAAATCACAAAGTTGAACGGGAATCTCACCACTTCTTCTAAAATCAGCAAAAATAACACCATTGTGGACCAATAATAAACTTATGCTGTAAATATATCTTATCACTATTAGTACCGCAAAAAGAGCTACATACCCCAAAAACGTGACAATAAATATCTGTCACAATGTATTGCTGCTCATCCCTTCAAATCAAACGTCCTACAAGGGATATGGTCCACATGCTATGTTCGATAGGGTAGCGAATCCATCCCAACAGTAATGTCCTAAAATAAACACCAAAACGTAATATTTCTCAATGCATGTTAATTATGCCATATTGTTTCTGATCTGGCCCTCAATAAAAGCCCAAGGAAAACCATCATTCTCATTAATACAGTTTTGTAAAATTACCTTTGTTGATAATCACAAGTTCCTTTTTATATTTGGGTGGTCACCTCAATAGGAAGGTGGGCTCGTTCCTATACTTCACTACTTTTGCAGCTTTCGTTGCCGTTTCCGCCACTGCAATCATGTACGGGGCCCAAGTGCCTATAGAGAAAAGCGTATTCACCATTTATATTGTCCTATCTATTTTTGTTATTCCTTTTTAAAAAAAAAAAAAAATATTATTATATTTAGCACTATTTCGAGCGACCGCATTTTAAATCAAATTCAATGTCGATATTAAATCGGACTGCTTCATTTCTTCGTTTATCAAAAATTGCGATACTCTTTGCTTATACATAAAGTGGGCAATAAAATTATGGTTACCCCAAAAGCCCACTAAGGACCCACGAAATATCAACCCACAGGACTTCTTCAAGTAAAATAGCAATCTAAATTGCATTACAAGCAATATATATGCTCAAAATTATTTTTTAAACTATTTAAATCAAGCTCTATATCGATATTCAAACCGACTGCTTCATTCCTCTAATTATCAAGAAGCGATCCTCTTTCCTTTCACATAAATTGGGCAACGGTATTACATGCACCCAGTGGGCCCGTTAGAGTTCCGAAAGTTTAACCCACAAGACTTCTTCACAACCTATACGATATTATCTAACCTCACTCTATTTTCAAATAAATGCATAGCGAGCACTGCATATAGTCAGAGGCGCGCTCGCATCAACAAACTTACCGGGACTCAAAAAATCTCTGTGCGTGCTCGTTTTCGTTGTTTCTGAATCTAATTGCCGGGGCCTTTTTAAATAAGCCTTCCGGTATCAACAATAGCGCGCCAAACTCAAAAGTGTGAAAATCAAAATAGGACTTGAGTTAATCGCCCGTGGCTCCATCTTAGTGTGGGGAAGGTACTGGGTATTCGTACTTGATCCTTTTAACCACTACCCATTCGGTGTTAACAAAGGTAGCGGTAACACATGTATTGCGGCTGCCATTTTTTAGTGTGTTAGTTGCCACCAGGACCACTTCCCATTTTCTCTCAACCTAGCTACCGGCAGCAACTACATATCGGCTGCCATATTGTAGTGGGTTGGTTATCAAACCCCAGTACGCTACAAATATTTGGGATGAATATACAATATCCCACTCACGTTACAGGGATAACATTTCTCTTTTGATTCTATTACAGACAAAATCCAGGTGAATTGTCTCTTAATCATAGGGACCTTTATCTTTGATGTTCATAATGGTTCTTATATAATACATTTATATGAACTGGGCTGAATTACTGAGCCGTAGAATTAAATCATACCTCAACAACGCCTACATGCTTATTCTCTCTCATGTTGTGAAGTTCAGATTAAAATTCTTTATTTAACCAGTTTTTCCCACTCTTCTCTAGCATTGAGCCCCTGTCTTATAGTATTAAGTACAGATATATACCATTGTTCTCTTGCTTTTCGCTTCTCCTCCATAATGCCACCTCTCTTATTAACTCTTTCCAAAACAAACCATACGAAATCTGTCTCTCTATGTCCACACTCCAAAAATGGGACACTAATGGCGCATTAAGCTTCTTGGTTTTAATTGCCGATTTGTGTTCAGCTAGTCTCACCCTGAGTTCACGACCCGATTCACCCACGTAGGCTAGGCCACATGGGCAACGCAAAAAGTATATCACATTTTTGCTACGGCAATTGTTTAAAGTATGGGCCACTATCGTTCTACCATTGTGTGTCACCTCCTTGGCCACAATACATTGACCACACATCAAGCAGTTGCCACAGCGCGTACAAAGTGACCACATGAACAGCATGTGCAAATGAATTCATTGCAACACACATTCCCTGTGTGCATGTCAGTCCTCTGCATTAGCACATCACTCTGACAAGTGTAAGTGCAACATTAAGTGCTAACAATTGCACAATTAGCATATAGATGGTGGGTATGTCACCTCTGTACAGAGAGGCTGTTTAGGGTGTCACGTATTCGAAATGTCATTTCAGGGTGTCAAAGGTAGTACGTAATCCCACTCATCAGCGTATCACATGTGTACAATAACATGACATGAAGGCTGTCATTGGTGTTCAAAAAAAGACAACAGGGTGTCATTTGGGGTCAAATATGACATTTTGGGTGTCATTTGGGGTCAAATATGGAATTGCGGGTGCCATTTGGTGTCCACTATGGAATTGCGGGTGTCATTTGGGGTCAAACATGAACCACCCTGATTCAGAGATGCACCCTGTGACTCAAGTCCCACAACATGTGCAACATGGATGTAAGGGGGATGGGGGCACAGTGAACACCTCAGCAACATGGGAGATGCACGCCAGCAAAAAAGCCAGCAGGAATACCTTGCGTGGAACACACAAAGGTGTCCCCTGGACATATGTGCCATGTACAGATCACATGTGTACACGGACGTCATCCATCAATAGTAGTGAACAGTGTCAGCTAATAGATGCAAGGTGAGAAGTCACGCGCCTCCTCACAGCTACCCGTACACATCACTGTCGGACTGCAGCAAAACACCACTGCTACATCTGAGCATGCAAAATTGACCGTGAGGGCACGTACATGGCTGGTTAAGGTCCAACCGTGCCGGAAGGCGAAGCAGTGACAACCCCCCCCCCCCAAAACCCACATCACTTTTCCAGAATGCAAGCAGATGACAAACTAACATTAGGGATGAAAGCACCTTTGTCTGAACTAGAAGGCGGTGGCACATCTGCACCTCCGATCTTGGAATTGCATGTGCCCAGCACCCCCTGAGAGATACCATAGCAGCTGATGACGACTCCCACACTACGCACCGCGCTAACCAAAGACCAATGTATACACACCCCACACACAGAAGTCCTTGCTCGCAGTTCTCTTGCATGGAATGACCTTCACACTTTGCACAGACCATCCCAGGAGTCCAACCACTGCACACTCAAACAAATCATTGCTTCGAGCTGTGGCATCCACATAACTTAGACTTAGGCTTTTTTACACACAGCCCTATTTCCTACATTGACGTGGGGCTAAGTTGGGAAATTGCGATATTGTTGTTTAGGAGCAATGAGGCCACAGGTAGTTCACACATTCCCAGTCATCTCACTGCCTGTCTGGGTCATGGTCAAACATGCGCATTGAATTCAGTTCCCAGGGAGTACCTTTTTTTGGAATCACTGCCCCTACATTCATCCATACTTTCATACTTGCTTGATCATAGACATGACACATCTGTGTGAATTAGAATGTTTTGGTCACATTCGGTGGAGTGTTGAAGCTGGACCAGTACATGGCCATGCAAACCCCACTTTACATTGTTGCCCCGTGGAGGGTCAGCCTTGTGCATGTGCATGGGTTTGCACATGCATGGGTTTGTTGTGAGATTGGTGATGTGTGGGGAGGGCCCCCTCTGGGCACATTGTCGATGGGGGCCTACTTGCTGTTTCTATGTGTGCTGCAGTATGCCAAGGAGATCAGGGACATGATCCATAGTCATTGTGGGTGTGCACTGTGCTATACTTAATTGTGCATGTGTGCCGTTGTGCCCATCTCCCCCCGTCCCCCAGTCCCTGGTCATTACTCACCCTGTTGCTGTTGGGTCAGGTCATGTTGAGCGGTGTCCGATCCCCCAACTCCTGCCACCGTCTCCCCACTGATGACGGTGGACACCATTTCCTCCATCTCGTCCAGCTCCTGCTGTGGCGCTGGACTCCCACCTCCAGTCTGCATTGCGGCTTTCCGGATGTTGGCGAGTTTCAGCTTGGTTTTGCGCTTCACATCATTCCAGCGCTTCTTGCAGTCGTCCACTTCCCTTCTCTTCACTCCGACTGCATTCACCTTGGCCAAGATGGACTGCCATATTGCATTTTTAGTTGCCAATGACACAGTGGAGGTGATGAACAGTTGTTGGTGGTGTTCTATCACCTCCGTGATCAGGATCTTGTTTTCCTGCGGACTGAATCGCGGGTTCCTCTTCTTCTTCTGCTTGCCCCTCTCCTTCCCCTAGGTCCCTGGCTGGTCCTCTGGGGGGTTTGTGGGGTTCTGGTTGGCCTCTGTAGTTGCTCCAGCTTCCTCCATGGTGCTTCTCAGTTGTTTGGGTTTTGTTTTTTAAAAAAAAATTTGGGCAGGTTTTATGGTGATTTTTTCGGCTTGACGTGGGAATAGCAAGCCTGGCGCTGCTTATCGCTGATATTTTTATTGCTGTTGGGCCCATCGCCACTTTTTTCATGTTCGGGTTTCCTTTTTTATCGGTGTCCCGGTAATTTTAACGCAGACATTTGACGCGCTATCGGGGAACTATCGCCTGTTGCCGGCGTGTTGGGAATACGCCGTTAACACGGCGTTCGTTTCCCGCGATAGACGGCGTTATGTGAAATTGCGTTAACCTAGGGGTCCATTATGATGACTGGCGGATGCACCTCCGCGATGCTGGCGGTGGGAGAAAATGCTTTTTTCCGCCCGTGAGCACCGGTGCACCCGTCCGCCATATTACAATGGCCAAACACAGCCCATTGTCCGACCGCCGCGGTGCAACTCGGACCGCAATCAAAACGCGCCCGCGAGCGCGGCGGAGACAACCAATTTAGAGCCACCGCCGTGCGAATGACGTCCCTCCCGCCGTACAAATTAGGATGCGCAAAACAGCCAGGCCCACTGCAGTGGAGAAACCGGCCATTCTGAGCATACGGAAGCACCACAGCGGAGCGCTAAATCGATAACCGGAGCCGACCGCCATGGACCCGGCACTACACGTCTTCCTGGCGCTGTACATGATACACCTACAGCAAGCCATGGACCATCGCGGATGCCGACGCAGGTAAGCCATCACACAACTCCGCTAACAAACACAACCCACAAATCCATGTCCGATGTAAGGTGCCTGCCCCCACCAGACACCCTGGTGGGGACAGGAACACAACCACAGGTGTAGTCACACATGTCCCACCTGCCACTAGTCCACCCCTCCACACCCAGGCCACCATGTCCGCGATCCTGAAACAATGTCCAGTTCACGTGACCGCAGCGGTGAATCCGTGAGAAGAAATGCACACAATGTAGTAGGCTGGGCCAGCGCAAGGCAGGGGCAGTGGCCAAAGTACACAGGGCAACACCTCCACACTCCACACACTAGGCCCACCCACACCATGAAGGGACATGCCACGTGATCTCCCTGTGCCCCCACATGCCCAAAAAGCAGACAGGTGAACACACACACTGCACCACACAACAAACAACTAGGGAGACAGCCTCATGAGGTGTGGCAGCAGAGTAACACACAGCGTACAAGCACTGGACCAGGGGAACACACACACCACAACAACACCACACTCATGGCAAGTAAACTGAGTCCAAGCACAAATTAAACACACACAGAAAATGAACAAACACTCCAATGGACACACAGCCTGCCAAGTCACACAGACATACCCCACACTGACACACAGCAACAAACACAGACCACATGCCAACAGCAATGTAGGACAACAAATAGGAAACCCAAAGTGAGGTGCACATAAATGGAATGGCAAGGAGCTGAACACCAAAAAGGTGTACATCACTTGCAAGGGAAGGAACACATTACATCCACCCCAGCCCAAAAATCCACACATGGCAGTCACAGTGAGTGAAGTCAAACCACAGTCACCTCACTGCAACAACTCAGGGAGACAGTAAGGCAACCCATGAATAGGCACAGGGATGAAAGGAAGGGTATGAAGTCCAACCCTGATCAGCCACACATCTGAATCTAAATACATCACAGGAGTATGTCAGCAGCACAACACACAGGGCCCATTGCAACACTCCATGACAGTCAAACACAAGTATGAACCTTCACACAACCCCCACACCCATCACACCTGCAGCACACAACACCAGTGACAAACACACAGAAGCTTGCCAATAATATCCAGTCAAGACACTGACAATCAAACACATCCCCTGGGTGGTATCCACAAACATCACACACACACACAGGTATGGCAGTACCACTGTACGCACAAAAACAACAGTCAAACACAGAACACAATCAAAACACACACACAGAACTACTACAACAACAAACAAGACCTGTGCAGCTAAACAGTGCAAATTCAATGGGAGCACAGACACAACAGGAGTACACAACCACATCAGTCATGAAAAACGCACAGACAACATACCACAACACATATAAGAAGTGCATCCACTAAAAACAATAATGGAGAACAAAAGGCAGAAATGGGCCTACAATGACACATAGACAGACATACCACAACACCCATCCACTCAAAATGGTGTCATAGTGTACCACATGTCTGCACATGCACAACCATGACCATAGACACATCAAATGTGAGAGGAGAAAACATCAAGGATGCACATAAAACAAGCACGGCAACCACAATAGACCTCGGTCCATGTGACAGACACACAAGTAAGGCACACCACAATGGCAACACACCTGAATCAAACACAACAACAACACACACACACTGACAGGAAAATAGAACACCACACACAGAGCAACTGTCAACTGCATGACACAACACAACACTGCACTCTGCACACAGCCACATCAGTCACAACACATGCACAGGCAAAGATATCAACATGCTACAACAGCCAAACATCAGGGGGTGCACAACAGGCAAGGACAAGGCAACATCAACTCACAGCACTGCATGCACACCAAGCAGTGTGTGCACAACACACATACCAGTTACAAACAGAGATGAGTGACACACCATGAACACACACAACAAAAACTAAACATCACACACACAACAACACACCCAGGAAGTCAATCAGTCCACAGCAAACACACATACTACCAAGCCAACACACACAGATGCAGAAGTCTGGGACACAAAAGTTGAAACAACATGATCAGAGGAAACAAGACATTGGCAATGTTGAAGTGGAAAATAGAGCATGTGTCACAGTAAACAATACACACACAGTAACCCTTTATTTAGCAAGGACACTGACAAGGCAGACAACAGAAGTAAATTTCTTCTTTTTATTTACATTTCACACAGTCATGCAGCAAAAGTCAGACAAGAGCAAGGCCAGTGGCCAGTTCAAAGTGCAGGTGAGGTACATGAGAAGCTGCACAGGCAAGGGGCAAACAGCAGTGAACAACAAGGCCAGTGGCCAGGACACAGTGCAGGTGAGGTACATGAGATCCTGCACAGGCAAGGGGCAAACAGCAGTGAACAACAAGTCCAGTGGCCAGGACACAGTGCAGGTGAGGTACATGAGAAGCTGCACAGGCAAGGGGCAAACAGCAGTGAACAGCAAGGCCAGTGGCCAGTCCAAAGTGCAGGTGAGGTACATGAGATCCTGCACAGGCAAGGGGCAAACAGCAGTGAACAGCAAGGCCAGTGGCCAGTCCAAAGTGCAGGTGAGGTACATGAGAAGCTGCACAGGCAAGGGGCAAACAGCAGTGAACAACAAGGCCAGTGGCCAGGACCCAGTGCAGGTGAGGTACATGAGAAGCTGCACAGGCAAGGGGCAAACAGCAGTGAACAGCAAGGCCAGTGGCCAGTCCAAAGTGCAGGTGAGGTGCATGAGATCCTGCACAGGCAAGGGGCAAACAGCAGTGAACAGCAAGGCCAGTGGCCAGTTCAAAGTGCAGGTGAGGTACATGAGATCCTGCACAGGCAAGGGGCAAACAGCAGTGAACAACAAGGCCAGTGGCCAGGACACAGTGCAGGTGAGGTACATGAGAAGCTGCACAGGCAAGGGGCAAACAGCAGTGAACAGCAAGGCCAGTGGCCAGTCCAAAGTGCAGGGGAGGTACATGAGATCCTGCACAGGCAAGGGGCAAACAGCAGTGAACAGCAAGGCCAGTGGCCAGTCCAAAGTGCAGGTGAGGTACATGAGAAGCTGCACAGGCAAGGGGCAAACAGCAGTGAACAACAAGGCCAGTGGCCAGGACCCAGTTCAGGTGAGGTACATGACATCCAGCACTGTAAATGTGTGGTACAGTACTCTGCCATGGTCAGCAACACACTCAGGGTGTCAAAAATGGCCATGCCATGGCACCATTGTGAGACAGACATGTGTGTGAGGGGGACTAACACTCAGACTTGGCTGGCAGTATGACTGGGAGGTGGCTGTCTGTCGGGGCCAGTTGGGGTACTGGCTCGGGGAGAGAAAGGCCCAGCTGGGGTAGAGCCATCAGTGTTCTGGGAAGCCTGAGAGCTGCCAGGTCCAGGTCTGGTAGAGCCAGCAGTGGTTTGGGAAGCCTCAGGGCTGCTAGGTCCAGGTGGGGTGGTGGCACATGGAGGTGGACTCATGCCTGCACGAGACCCAGTGTGTGTGGGTGAAGTTTGAGGGGTGCCCTTCTGCTTCTTTGGGATTTGATATGGCTTCCCTGTCCTGGGATTAAGGCCAAGTGGGGTGTATACAACAGGCACACTGGTCACAAAAGCTGGATCAGCTGCAGATGCTGGTCCCCCCTCTGGGGACGTGCTGGATCCTTTGGGATGCTTGGCCCCGGATTGCTTCTGCCCCTGCATCACCTGTTTACCAGGTGTCCGCCCTACAGTGTCCTCCTTACCCTGCTTCACAGGGCTCTGGATGGGAGTAGATGTTGTGGGTGAACTAGCCTTGGAGCCCTTCTTACGTGTACCCTTAGCAGGCACCTGTTTGTCACTGGGCACGGAAACTGTGTGCCTGTCTCTGCGAGACACTTTTGGGACAGGTGAGTCCTTGGCTGGGGATGCCTCTGAGGCATGTGAGCCAGAGGCCTGCTGTTTGCCATCCTTGCCCTGGGTGTGGCCTGAAGGGCTTTTGCCCCTGCGCTCTGGTGTTGCTTTACCTTTATGTGGGGATGGTGTCTGCGGCCTGGACTGCTTGGGCTGCTGCTGCTGTGTGCTGCGCGTGACGTATCTGTCCCTTGACGTCTGGGGTGTGTGCTCACCATCATCAGATGCGTCCACTGTCAGGGTGGTGGGCCTAGGGACTGGAGCTAAACCATGGGATTGGGCAAGTTGAATGGCTGCTGTCACTGCAGAGGCCAGAGACTGTACAGTCCGGTGTAGCCCACCCACGTCGGAATGCACGCCCTCCATGAAAGCCACCACCTGTGCCAATTTTTTGTCATGGTCCAGGAAGGCATTGAGGAGAGCTGTCTGACCCACACACAGCTGGCGCAAAAGGTCCACAGACTCCGCACTGATGGCAGTAGGGGGGACAGGGGCAGGGGCAGCGGTGCCTGGGATGAAGGACACTCTTCCCTTCCTCGTGGTGCGAACACGGGCAGCAAAAGTGGGAGTAGCAGGGAGGGTGGGCACTGAACGCTGTGTGGTGGACGAGGAGGCAGAGTCCCCGTTTCCTTTGGACAAAAACATAGATGCATCACCACCGTCGTTAGATGACGTAGAGGTCTGCGTTTCTGGCAGGGACTCCTCTAGATGACCTCGGTCCCCCTCTGATGCGCTGGTGACATCCGTGTCACTATGCAGGTGAGCATCACCTGTGCCTGATACCTCACCACTGGTGTCCGTCCCGTGTCCTTCCGTGCCCATGTGAGATGCTGTATGAGAGAGAGAGAGAGGATAAGTACATCTGCATCAAGTCAACAAATATCTGCAAGTGAAGCATCACTAATGATGGACAATGATCCATGTTGGACAACACCATGGGCAGTAACATTGTGCAACCTCAATACAAACATCTAAATTACCGTGGCATGATGTAAAATTGTACATAATTCACCCATGTGATGGACACACAGCCATTTAGCCTGTTGGTGGCTACGTCTAACAACACACACATATCCCTCTGTGCACACCTAGGGCCCTGAAGGGTTCAAAGATCCTACTCACAACATGTTGCCAACGTCACAACATGATCCAGCAGAAGTTACCAACACAGACACAGACCCCAACATAACCACACACAATGTCCATGGGCACATGCCATCCACCATGTCGTATCTTGGGGCACAACTACAGTTACACATTTGTGTCAGATGTGTAGCCAGCACTAATCTGACGTCAGGCAATGCACACATTGATGATGGCACACTCAGATCATGCACTCTGCTGGACCCTGACATGGGATGTCCGTGACGACACCAATGAAGGTGATACCAGAAGGCCACAACTACAAATGTGAAGTCAAGGCCCATTACACCAATGACATGGGAAGGTACATGTAGGGGGAATGCAGGACAACTGTACCCCACACCGCGGCCACTTACACACCATTGCATCACACTAGCAACATCACAGCCCTGCACTGGCCCAGGCCTGGAGCACATGCTGGCAAACAACAACCAGAGTCACACTCACAGAATACTCACCACCAGCTTGCTGCTGATGCACCTTCAGACGTGCATCCAGGTCAGGCTGCGTCACTGCTAAAATGCGTGCCATCAGTGGTGTCATGCTGCGCCGCGCAAACCTGCCGGATCGAGGGATCAGCCTCAGTGTCATCTCGGCCACGTTCCTGCTTAGCCGGGTGATGTCATCCCACCTCTTGTGACAGTGGGAGCGCCGTCTATTTGAGACACCCAGTGCACGCACCTTTGATGCAATGGCCCTCCACATGGCCTTGCGCTGGTTGACTTTGAGCTGCAGACATGGGAGACAAGAGAGGCAACATTCAGTGTAACCAACCACCATTCCCCAGTGCAGGACCATGACACTGACTCATCCCAAATTCAGCCATCACGTCAGCGGAGACAATACATCTGCTAATTGCAAACATCATCATGTGTGAAACACACATTAATGCATGCAGGTATGAGGGTGGACACAGTACATGCCCATCTCCTGGCCATGCAGGACGCCAGCAGAGAGCTAAATGTGTATGCTGACCACATCTAATGCAATATTCTGGGAATAACAAGACATGCATGACATCACTACATATGTGACTGGGAATACTCACTGTGCCCAACACTGCGCAGCCCACAAAGCACTTGCCCTTCAACTGCCACACTCTGTCATGGATGTCACATTGAGGGACATGACCTCACATACGCAGACCCTCATCACAAGGCCTGTTGTGTGCAATCTACATCTCTGTAATGGCTCATTGATGGCGACTCAAGAGGAAAAGCACATATGTGACACTCTGTACATTCAGTGTTGTGTCACTGTCAGTTTGGGCAGTGAATGTGCAGGCCATTTGGGGTCACACAGAGGTCCAACGTGGGGCAGCTCATCTCTTACATGGAGTGACGATTTGGAAACACAAACAGTGCCAACACATGCGAGTATGTGCACATGCTGGTGGGGACGGAAGAGTCCGGGCACAATAATGTTTGAATGTACCATGTCATAGGTGAAGGACCAACAAGAGTGTCACCCTGGGGGATTCAGGTCATGAGTATGGCGCAGAACTAGAGATGAGGCACATGTAGAGGTCTAAACAATGGCCTCACTACCCTCTGCTCTATATACACTAATTTGGATCATGGGCATTACACAGTGTTGTGACTAATGATCACAAAGGTAAATGCATTAAAGTATACAGTATTCAAACAAAAGAGTCAGTATCACATGAAAAAACCAATAACAAGCTAAATGGGACATATCAAATTTATTCCATAAAAAGCACAAAAAAAGTTAAAAACATTTCATATTATAATACAATATTGCACTAATATACATCACAAGAAAACAAAAAGGTCGACGCTGCGTTTCGGTGAGTTGGTTATAGGTCACCTTCTTCAGGACAGTTTTCAAGGTAGGAAAGTGCTCAAATTAAAATTCACTGGGCACTTGTGGAAGCAACGTGCTTGAGTTGAAAATGGGGTTTGAGGATATCCCGCCTCGTATTATAGAGGTTACTGTTACAATCCTTAATTTAAAAGCCAATAAGCATTTGTTAGGTTCGTTGGTGCCACCAATATATATTTTATTAAAGAAAATAAGGTCCAAAAATGAATGGACTGATCTAAATACACCAATAATGGATGAGCCGTGGTTGGAGATAACAAAATTTAGCACTCTCCCGCAGGTTTCACATCTGATCAGGTTGCTGTAATATTCATGCAGCCGGCTAAAAATAAACCTGTTAAAAATATTACGGCCTCCCTGCACCAACGAACAGCTTCCGGACCCGGAATATTACAGCAACCTGATCAGATGTGAAACCTGCGGGAGAGTGCTACATTTTGTTATCTCCAACCACGGCTCATCCATTATTGGTGTATTTAGATCAGTCCATTCATTTTTGGACCTTATTTTCTTTAATAAAATATATATTGGTGGCACCAACGAACCTAACAAATGCTTATTGGCTTTTAAATTAAGGATTGTAACAGTAACCTCTATAATACGAGGCGGGATATCCTCAAACCCCATTTTCAACTCAAGCACGTTGCTTCCACAAGTGCCCAGTGAATTTTAATTTGAGCACTTTCCTACCTTGAAAACTGTCCTGAAGAAGGTGACCTATAACCAACTCACCGAAACGCAGCGTCGACCTTTTTGTTTTCTTGTGATGTATATTAGTGCAATATTGTATTATAATATGAAATGTTTTTAACTTTTTTTGTGCTTTTTATGGAATAAATTTGATATGTCCCATTTAGCTTGTTATTGGTTTTTTCATGTGATACTGACTCTTTTGTTTGAATACTGTATACTTTAATGCATTTACCTTTGTGATCATTAGTCACAACACTGTGTAATGCCCATGATCCAAATTAGTGTATATAGAGAATAGGGACCTTTGTTTTTTTGTGTTGATTACCCAGTCCCTTTTCTGAATAGAAGGGTTTCTCCCCCTTTTTTTAATTTTTTTTTTTTTTTTTAAATCTCACTACCCTCTGGACAGCAACACTAGCTAAGGCCACAGATGGGCCTATGAAGGACATCAGGGACACATACAGACATGCAGACTGGCAATCACTGTCCTGACTCATGAAATGAAAAGGTGCAGCCTCACTGTATGTCTGACAAGACATCATACTTCCCTCACATCTGGATGTGCAGACAGGGAAACTTGTTGAATAGGCCAAACACACCTTCCCCCTGGAAACAGTATGCTAGGCAGTGCATGACCCACCCTCACACTCCCACGCACATACTGCAGCAGATCAACTTCATGTGTCCCCCACCCTGCACTCTCACTCACACTCTGAGTTACTCACCATGACATTAGGTGCACCAAAGAGCCTTGGATACTGGTTGAGCACCTCGTCCACCAGGAGCTCCAGTTCCTCGGTGGTGAAGGGAGTGGTACGGATCTTCTCAGTCCTCGCCATCACTGTGGGCATTAGACAGCAGCAGCGGCTGTTGGTGGTGAGGGGTCTCAGTCAGCAGTCCCTGGAGGCAGCAGCAGGTGAGGGGTCTCAGGCAGCAGTCCCTGGAGGCAGCAGCAGGTGAGGGGTCTCAGGCAGCAGTCCCTGGGGGCAGCAGCAGGTGAGGGGTCTCAGGCAGCAGTCCCTGGAGGCAGCAGCAGGTGAGGAGTCTCAGGCAGCAGTCCCTGGAGGCAGCAGCAGGTGAGGGGTCTCAGGCAGCAGTCCCTGGAGGCAGCAGCAGGTGAGGGGTCTCAGGCAGCAGGCTCAGTGAGCTGTGGCAATGTGTGGC
Source organism: Calotriton arnoldi (assembly GCA_963921515.1). Taxonomy (NCBI): domain Eukaryota; kingdom Metazoa; phylum Chordata; class Amphibia; order Caudata; family Salamandridae; genus Calotriton; species Calotriton arnoldi. Next base: position 800,944 of record CAWUFW010009082.1, read on the forward strand.
TCTCTCACATACATATATAGCCCCCAGGGCTCGTTTATGTTGTTCTGAGCTGCTGCAATTGGTGTTCCAGGTCTGCCTCATTCAAAACATCCAATGACCGGCCCCGCAGTGGCGGAGCACTCCTACCGTGATTTTCAAAGTTGCATCAGGCAACCGCGATTGCACTTCCCATTGGCTGGATGGGCATGCTCCATGGCGGTGACACACCGCAGGGGACAGGCGTGCGGTACCGCGGTGGTGCATCTTACAAGTGCATCCAATGACCGGCCCGCAGTGGCGGAGCACGCCTACCGCGATTTTCAAAGTTGCATCAGGCAACCGCGATTGCGCTTCCCATTGGCTGGATGGGCATGCTCCATGGCGGTGACACACCGCAGGGGACAGGCGTGCGGTACCGCGGTGGTGCATCTTACAAGTGCATCCAATGACCAGCCCCGCGGTGGCGGAGCACGCCTACCGCGATTTTCAAAGTTGCATCAGGCAACCGCGATTGCGCTTCCCATTGGCTGGATGGGCATGCTCCATGGCGGTGACACACCGCTGGTGCCAGGCGGTAGTTCCCGCTATTCCTGAGCCATGCATTACCTTGAGTGACCGGGATCTGGGTGGCGGAGCATGCCATCCGCCATTAGCCATGTGTATATGCCTAGCAATCCTGCCACGGTGTCTCGGACCATGGCGGTGACACACCGCTGGTGCCAGGCGGTAGTTCCCGCTATTCCTGAGCCATGCATTGCCATGAGTGACCGGGATCTGGGTGGCAGAGCATGCCATCCGCCATTAGCCATGTGTATATGCCTAGCAATCCTGCCATGGTGTCTCAGACCATGGCGGTGACACACCGCTGGTACCAGGCGGTAGCTGCGGCAAGGGTGCAGCATGGCATTGTTGACTATGGGCGTAATGGTGTTCTTAGAGCACGTTTAATGCAGCAATGGACACATCGTGTAGTGTCAATGTCATGGGTCATATTTGTACTTCGAACAGTGGTCACTTTCAATTAAACATGGACATTGATGTAATTAAAATGAGCTATAGTTCGTAATGAGAGCCTAAACTTCATATCTAACACCAAATGCAACACTGAAAGGACTAATGGGGCACATTACTCCTACACAATTTCATATCTGACCCAAACATTTTGCCCAAAGTTCATGTCTCTCAGCCCATTTCCACCCAAATTTCGTATCTGAGCCAAATGTTTACACACATATTCATATCTCACACAATATGTCGCTACACAGTACATGATTGTACAAAGATTTCAGCATTGTCTCCATTACTCACCACATATGTCACACTGTTGTCTGTTTGGTATCACCTATTACAGCATTCATGTAAGGTTATTGTTCGCTGTAGCAAAACCAAGAGTATATGTCCACATGGACATGTGTGTGCTATACACACTGAAGGTTGTAACATACATCACTGGCACACTTTGAAATATGTTCCTCCTTAATCATTTGACCTGTCTGTATGCATTTGGGTATGTTTTGTCCACATATATGCAAAATGTCATCAGCATTACTTGTGTCATTGTGTAGGATATGTGCTCATGTTGTTTGGCAGGTCATATGTGAATTTGTCACATGTATTTTCCACAGCTGTGAGTATGTTGATAGTGGATTTGATGTGTGTGGTGTGTTACGTTGGTACTCACCAAGGACAGGTGCATTGACCTTGTCCACATGAAGATTGTTGGCTTGGTGAGGGACTGTAGCCAAATGTGGTGCTGGTGCTTACTGACTGGTAAGTTTGACATGGCATCTGTGACCAGTAGAAGGTGACCCACAATTGGCCTGGACAGTTCAGTATTGCGTGTGCTTTCATGTGCAGTAAGTGTGTGCAGTTTTGGCAGGGTGCACAATTAGGACACGTGTGCAGTGATATTAAACTAACACGTGTGGATAAGCCTGCTATGGTGTGGTAGCCTTTCGGGGGCACAAGCTGGTCCTGCGCTGTGTGGGTGTACTGATGGTGCTGTTGACTCAAGCTAATGATGGCATCCAAGGCAGGTGAGATATACCTTGATAGGGTGGGCTGTGGCTCCCATCTAACTCAGACTTTTGTTGTTCCAATGGTACCAGAGGCCAACGAGTGATGCACAGCCAGCATCTTTGTCTGCAGAGGAATGTTGAGAGTCCGCTTTGTTGTTCCTGACAGGCTGTGTGGTATGTGGCTCAGGATGCTTTTGATAGTAGTCCTTTGGTACCTGTGTCGTGCGATGACATCCCCTGTTGTTATGTGCATGAGGCTGTTGTGTCTTCGGTATTTACTCAGTATGTTCATGCGCTGACTTTTAGGTGTAGTGGTGTGGCTTTGTCCGGGTGGTGGTGTAGGTTGTTTCTGTGTCACTGTTGTGTGTCCAAGCAGCTGGAGTATTAGCTCCATGGCAAATGTTGTACCTTAGTTGTGTGTCTGGGCAGTGCTACCTTCATACTGCATGTCATAGTGCAACTTTAGTGCAGATTGACGTTTGTCTACAGTCCTTTTGGATCACGTACCTTATCCACTTTTTGTGTGCCACATTGACAATCTGTGTGCTTGCTGATGATATTGTGCAGTTGTGCTGTTGTGTCTTGATTCACGTCAAGACTGCATATGCATATGCTGTTCATTATTAGTCATTGACTGACTTTGAATTGTGTGTAACAGCATGTATGGCATGTCTACTGATGACAGTGGATATTGGCACAGGCTTGTAAATATGTCTGTGAGTGTCTCTAGACTTGTGTGGATTAGCATTGGCTCACATTCCATGCTGAGTCCTTCAGAACAGGACAAATTGTGCAGTTCATGTGTCCCCTGTCATGATTTCACAAGAATGTTTGGCACGTACAGCAGACATTTGGAAGCCAGCAGTGTTTCTGTTTCACACATGTCCTGTATCATTTACTGTCCGGGCTGTTTGCACCAGATTCTGAAATGTGACTATTACCATTCACAGACACAGTTTCCATGTTTGTTGTTCTCACAGTGGTAATACTGAAGAAGTGTAGTACAATGTATTCTCTATGTGTCACGACTATTGACTTGCACTGTATGGTGCATTGTGATGCCAGTCAATGTTTGCGCTGTGTGAATCAGAAGCTACGGAGTTGTGCACATCTCATGGTCTGTTGCAATGACGTGTCCCCTTTCATCTCACCTAGGAGGCGACCTAATGTGTATCGTCCTGTCACCCTGCTGGCTAACATTGAGGATGATGACGTGATACGCAGATTCCGTCTGGACCGCACGAACATCCAAGACCTGTGTGCCATGTTGGATCCTCACCTGTGGGCTGGCAGGACATACCCAACAGCATTGACAACCGAAACAAAGGTGATGGCGGCACTGCATTTCCTGGCTAGTGGGTCATTCCAGGAGACAGTGGGCATTGCAGGGGGGATGTCTCAGCCCACCTTCAGCATGGTGCTAAGGGATTTCCTGTTGGCCATGATGCGATACAAGGACCAATACATCAGTTTTCCAAGGAGGGCGGCTTTGGCGGATGTAAAGGCGGATTTTTATGCCCTTGACCACATCCCGAATGTTGTAGGTGCTATTGACTGCACACATGTTGGCCTGGTTCCACCATAGGCACGGGAACACATCTATTGGAATCGTAAACATTCCCATTCCATCAATGTGCAGGTGGTGTGCCAGGCCGATATGATCATATCGCATGTCTGTGCCAAGTTTCCGGGCTCTGCACATGATTCATACATCCTGCACAACAGCATTGTGCCCCAGCTGATGGCCAATCTACTTCCGGAGCGGGCATGGATTGTGGGTGAGTAGGCAGAGTCAAGTTGTGTGCTGTGTGTGCCATGCTGTCCTCTGCCACAGTTGTATTACTGAATCGTTATGTTTATTTCACACCTAGGTGACTCTGCATATCCCAACAGACCATGGTTGCTGAGCCCACTACGCAATCCTAGGATACCGTCTGACGTCTGCTACAACAATGCCCATGGTAGAACACGTCGGGTGGTGGAGCGAACCTTTGGTCTCCTAAAATCGAGATTTCGCTGCCTGGACCGGACCGGAGGGGCACTCATGTACTCACCCAAAAAGGTGTGTCAGATAGTGGTAGCATGCTGCATGCTGCACAACTTGGCCTTACGGAAATGAATACCCATGATCCTGGACAATGATGACCAGCCAGGGCCCCCCCCCTGCGATCCCACAAATGTCCAGTGACAAGGATAGTGGTGAGGAGGAAGGTGTCGACCAGCGTCAGCAGCTCATCAACCGCTACTTCACTTGAAGGTGGGTGACGATGTACAACTGGTCCATTGTCTGTTGATGTAGTTGTTTGGGTGGAGGTCTATCTGATCTTTGTGAGTGCATCCTGTTGTTGACTCAGTGCTGGCTGCCTATGTGTTGGATACAGGGTATGTAGGAACTGCTACAGGATGTCTCTGTTGGTACTGTTGCACATTGTTATGTGTGCATATTGTTGTACAGTGAGGACATGTGTTGTGTGATGGCTGTGATGCCACCACCTGACTAGTGACTTTTGTTCTGTTGTCTTTTGCTAGGTCCCTTCTGCCTCCCCTTGCCTACAGAGGATCCATGCTCCTGTGACATTGTAACCATGGTAAACATTGCACATACTGTGATAAACATGGAGCAGACACAACCACCTTTTGCGTTTTTGTAGTTTATTTGCAATGGGTATCTGTGAGAGGGAAGTGGATATTTACATAAGTGTGAATGGTGAATCAATGAGTTGGCAGTCATGGTAGATGAGACAATCGGGTAGGCACCACATTGCTGTGGTGACACAGTCCAACAGACGGATGCCATTACCATGGAAGTGTGGGTGAGGACAGTGTACAGAGTCAATGGTTGGGTGAAGAGTGTTGACATCATGGCTGGCTCTTTGACTGGCGTTTGGCCAGTGCTTTGCCACGGATGAGTCCCAAGTTCTTCTTTGGACGGCCCCTTCTTCTTTTGGCAGGGGGGGCATCCTCTACTGGGCCAGTGGGATCTGAGGAGTCACCCCTCTCCGTGCCCGCAGGGGTGGATGATGAACTGTCATCCTGCGTGGCAACGGGGGGAGGTGGAGGTGTGGTCTGTGGCACTGGCCTGTCCCTCAGTACCGCCACTCACTGGCCCATGAGGTCCACGATTTGTCCCATACGGTTGTCCATGGACCTCAGCAGACATTGGAGCTCCAGGGCATCTTCGTGGGCCTGGCCCATTTGTGCCTGTGTGTGTTCATAGGCACCCACAACTCTGGTGATGTTAGCCAGGGCTTCGGTCACAGTGTCTGGTGTTGTTGGAGTCCCACTTGTCCTCCCACCTGCCCTGCTATCACTGACCTGTTGCCTCACCACTCTAGCTACACGCCTGCCCTCCACAGTTGTTGGTGTGGGCTGGGCATCCTCTGTGGCTTGGCGAATGTTGCAGGCAAAGGTGGTAATGGTGGTGGTGGTGGTGGCGGCACAGGTCGTTCCAGCAGGGGTCAGCGTAGTTGTTGTTGCTGATGGTGGGGGGGCAGTGGGGTCATGTGACCGGTTGTGCCCTGGCACACCAGATGGTCCGGCTTGGAGCTCCTCATCCAAAGAATCCAGGGACTCCGCATCCGAGTGTCCATGTTCTGGGGGAGGAGACTGGCTCTGCAGGTTGAGGTTGTTGTCCTCTGCAGTCAGTTGTTGGTCACCTGTGGAACAGAGGGTACATGGTCATTAACTTACACGTCGGGTGTGTTTGATGTCTCTTATTTACATGTTATGCAACACACAGTTACGTATTTCATGAGTTGAATGTCTGCACAGTGTTGTTCGTCATGACATGATGTGGAGGTACATACATCTTGTTCCATGGTGTGACAAGTCATTGGATGCCATGCCCAACTTGACACTCTTTGTATGGAACTGATGAGTTGTCATCTGACAACTGCCTGCCATGCAACTTGATGTGATGCATTCAGGATGATTACTCTTCCCGACAGATGTTACATATGCACACGTACTAGACATTGTCACATTGTTATCTCATGCATACCTTTGTAATGTTCTGTGCTTGTATTTATTTGCTCGACAGGCCATGCCTTTTCATTGTTACTATGGTCCTTCATGCTCAGCACCCATGGAATTTACACATAGCATTCTGTGCAGTGCATATTTGGTCCCTGATTTGCTTATACATGGGTTTAGTTGAGTCACTGTTCTGTTTCTGTCACAGTTACATACGCATCGCTGTCTGCATTCTATCAAATGGTATGTAATTGGGGTGTATTTTGTTGTGATGTGTGGCATTGTGTTGGCATTAGCTCAATGCTTTCGTTGAGGAATGGTGGGGTGCATGCACTGGCTGCTTACCTGTACAGTTGGCATCTTTTGGGTGGACTTTCTACCACATGCTTCTGCTGAGGGATGGGGCAGGGTGTGCCTGGTGAGAGTTGTAGTGCAGGCCTCCCTATTCCAAAGACACCTCCCTGGAAAGATGGCTACCTACCTGTTAGGTGAGGGTATAGCACACAATGACTGCCACATGGTTGTGGGTGGGGGGAGTAGTCCATCCTGCTCAGCTGTGGGACAAGGGGCCTGGTGGGAGTTGTAGTGCAGGCCTCCCTATTCCAAACACTCCTCCCTAGAAAGATGGCTACCTACCTGTTAGGTGAGGGTGTAGCACACAATGACTGCCACATGGTTGTGGGTGGGGGGAGTAGTCCATTCTGCTCAGCTGTGGGACAGGGGGCCTGGTGGGAGTTGTAGTGCAGGCCTCCCTATTCCAAAGACACCTCCCTGGAAAGATAGCTACCTACCTGTTAGGTGAGGGTGAAGAACACAATAGCTGAGACATGCTTCTGGGTGGGAGGGAGTGCTCCATCCTGCTGAGGGATGGGGCAGGGTGTGCCTGGTGGGAGTTGTAGTGCTGGCCTCCCTATTCCAAAGACACCTCCCTGGAAAGATTGCTACCTACCTGTTAGGTGAGGGTGTAGCACACAATGACTGCCACATGGTTGTGGGTGGGGGAGTAGTCCATCCTGCTCAGCTGTGGGACGGGGGCCTGGTGGGAGTTGTAGTACAGGTCTCCCTATTCCAAAGACACCTCCCTGGAAAGATGGCTACCTACCTGTTAGGTGAGGGTGTAGCACACAATGACTGCCACATGCTTGTGGGTGGGGGGAGTAGTCCATCCTGCTCAGCTGTGGGACAAGGGGGCCTGGTGGGAGTTGTAGTGCAGGCCTCCCTATTCCAAACACTCCTCCCTGGAAAGATGGCTACCTACCTGTTAGGTGAGGGTATAGCACACAATGACTGCCACATGGTTGTGGGTAGGGGGGAGTAGTCCATCCTGCTCAGCTGTGGGACAGGGGGCCTGGTAGGAGTTGTAGTGGAGGCCTCCCTATTCCAAAGACACCTCCCTGGAAAGATAGCTACCTACCTGTTAGGCGAGGGTGAAGAACACAATAGCTGAGACATGCTTCTGGGTGGGAGGGAGTACTCCATCCTGCTGAGGGATGGGGCAGGGTATGCCTGGTGGGAGTTGTAGTGCTGGCCTCCCTATTCCAAAGACACCTCCCTGGAAAGATTGCTACCTACCTGTTAGGTGAGGGTGTAGCACACAATGACTGCCACATGGTTGTGGGTGGGGGGAGTAGTCCATCCTGCTCAGCTGTGGGACAAGGGGGGCTGGTGGGAGTTGTAGTGCAGGCCTCCCTATTCCAAAGTCACCTCCCTTGAAAGATGGCTACCTACCTGTTAGGTGAGGGTGTAGCACACAATGACTGCCACATGGTTGTGGGTGGGAGGGAGTGCTCCACCCTGCTGAGGGATGGGGCAGGGTGTGCCTGGTGGGAGTTGTAGTGCTGTTTGCCTAGACACATATGACACAGTAGATGTGGTCTACCTTTGTGATGTTTGAGGTGGGGTGGATATAAAATCAGTGTGACCTGTGTGTGTTTTTGGGATGCAGATGTGTGTACTTGTGCCTCAGGGATGTATCTTTGTAGTTGTGCAAGACAGTACATGGCAGTTTCATGGTATACATTAGTTGGTACTTACCAGCCTCCACTCCCCGGGTATTCCTTCAAGAGTCTCTGGATGCAGTATGGCAAGCACCTTCTCCTCCCATGCAGTGAACGGTTTTGGTGGGATGGGAGGGCCTCCACCAGTCGCCTCAGCCAGCTCACGGTTCTTGGACCTCCTCTTCTTGACAACACTCTTCAGGTCATGCCACCGCCTCATGATTTCATTCTTGTTGCGGGGCACATTCCCTACTGCATGGACCTTGCACACTATCCTTGCCCACATGTTTGTTCTTGTAGATAATGGTGTCTGTTAGACCATGCTGCCAAAGAGTTGGGGTTCTACTCTGATTATCTCATCTACCATTACTGTCAACTCAGAGTCAGTGAATTTTGGCATTTTCTGTGGTGCCATGGTGTGTGCTGTGCTGATGTTTTGGGGTGCAGTTGTGAGGGTGGTGTAGGTGGTGTGTGTGTGTGTTGTTGTGCTGGTGAGATGTGTGGTGTTTTGCCTATCCAATGTGCTGCAGGGTTTGGTGCCTTCAGGGCTGGAGTAGTGCAAAGGATTGTGGTCAGGGAAGGGGCTGGTTTTATGCTCAGCTATGTGGGTGTGTCAAGATGGTGTAATGCAGTTCAGGTGTGCTGTGTGGGTTGTCCTGTGATTTGTATATTTGATTTTGCCATGGGGGTGTGTCATTGGGATGTTTCAGGTTATTTTGGGGGCAGGGCTAGTTGCCTGTGTGCATTTGGTGGCCTTATTGTGTATTGTTTTTACTTGGCTGCCCTTTTTTTTGCGGAGCATCCGCAGCGATGGCTGTGCTGCAGGCCTCCCGCCGTATCTCACATTCATTACTGTTAGCGACCGCGGCAGACGGAAACAGTGGAACATACCGCTGTGACATCGGGGATATCATAATATCATTGGCGGTCACTCCGTGTGTCTGGCGGCGGGTTGATGTGTTTCCGCTATGTTACCGACCGTCGCGGTAGAATTTTCACTTTCTCTGCCCTCTACGGGCGTTTTTTGGATGCCTCCTAACGCCGCGGTCAGAATATTTTGGCGGTTGATCCTAATAGGGTTGGCGGTGTATCCGCGGTACCTGCGGACGGTGATTTTCCGCTACCATGGCGGTCTGATTTTTTTCCGTCCGCCATCGTAATGACCCCCCTAGTTTGGCGATAATTATCGCCCGTTCTTGAGAATATCCCCCTTAGCTTCATTGGGTTGTTTTTTCTCTCTAATATATTTGAACCAACGATCGAGTAATATAAGAGTCTTTAATTTATGAAATTGAATCAAGAACTTTCCTTTTCTTTACGTGTACACACACACCAATATATGTACACACATAGATACAGTGAAAATATTGAAAAAACCACATTTAAAGGTTAGTCAATTTTCAGCAAACCCAAAACATAAAAATCTAGAAACCCCGACATTTGTGGTATACAGCGTACACCGCACACCAAACCTGACGTCGCCAGCCATGCTCAGTCAGTACACTTCTTTGTCAAATGCCAGTAAACAAAAAAGGCTGTCAAACAAGAGAATAACATGGCAGGCTTCAGTTATGATGTGCGTTGTGTGTTGTACACCTAACTGATGAATTTTGTTTGCATTTGTGTTTTTTGCTCGCTGAACCATAACTGACCTGTAGGTTGTTTTTCAAATAATTTCTGTTTCTTTCTATGATATTCTTCGATGTATCGAGCAGTGATAGGCCAGACCATGCAGCCACAGGCCTGTATATCACATAAGTAGAACACTGATTGTTTTATCTTCTTCCCTTAAAATTTTCATTTTCAAATTTACATTTTCCTAGCTTATAAGAAAGAAATCTAGATTTTATTAAAAGCAAAGAGGCATATTAATTTAAGTGCAACTTCCAGCACTGTTCCAATATCAACAGAAGGATTTATGATGCCAAGGCAAAAGACAGGCAAGGTCTCATGTGTCTCCCTCTATGACTGTGTGACCAGGAAACCTGAATCCTGGCGAACAGGCAGGCGAACATGGATAAATAAAACCTGGTTCTGCTAAGCTAGAAAAAGAAGTATATTAGGGCAGTAACAGAAAAACATTTTCTGTCAAAAAGGGAAAGGTGGTTCACTAAAACAGGTTAAAAGGTAAGGCAAAGTATGTGAAGTACTAAACGGTAATGAATAGAGTATATATATATATATATTCACTGAAAAAACCATAGGTTTTAGGGACAGTTATAGTTAGTTGGACATTTCACTCGTACAAAACCATAGAAATTCTCCCAATATAGTTAGTTCAGCTAACTATAACTCCCGCCCCCGCAATGCACTGCTGATGACGTCACATATTACATCACTCATGACATGGTCAGTGACATCACTGATGACATCACTGATGACATCTCAAATGACATCACTGATGACATCACTGATGACATCATCCAGTGACTGTGTGTTTCTGTAAAGTTTAAATATGTTTAATATATATAGGGAAAGGCGTATTGAAGAATGAGTGGGTGTATGAGTGTCTGAATGGATGATTTAGTACGTGCGTGACTGACTCTACAAGTGAGTGATTAAACAAATCTTACTGAATGCATGGGTTAGTGACTAAACTGTGTGAATGTCTGTATCCGTCTGTTTGTTGGTGTGTAAGTGGATGCATGGATTTGCGAATAGCTACATGAGTGTCTATATGGGTTATTGATTGGTTCTCTGAGTATCTGTATGGCTGCCTGAGTGTTTGTGTGGGTGGGGTGTGTGTGACTCTGTACATAGATGTGTGAGTGGGTGATTCACTGGGTGCATGATTTCAAGAGTGCATCTGTGATGGACTGCTTGGGTGGGTGAGTGTGTATATGGGTGTGTTAGTGAGTGAATGTATATCTCAGTGGTACATGCGCAAGTAACTACATATGTAAAAGGCAGTATATATGTGTGTTAGAGTATTTAAATGGCTATAAGTGAGAGTGTGTGATTGTGAGAGTGGCTGTATGGATGCGTGTGTGCTTGTATCAGTTATTGTATAAGAGCGTAAGAATGTGCTAGTATTTGTATGAGTAAGTGAGCTGGTGTGTGTATAACTGTATAGGTGAGTAAATGGGTGTGTGATTAATTTTTTGCATGACTGACTAGGTGTGTGAGTACCTCTATGGATGAGTGGCGGTGTGTGAGTGTTTATATAGGTGTATGAGTGCATATGATAGTCCTGTACTGAGTGACTGTAAGTATGAGTGACTGTACGGGTGAGTGAGTAGATGTGTGTGTGTAGACCTAAGAATCAGTGAGTGGGTATGTAGTTATTGGTATTGGAGTGTGTATGGTTTTGAGAATGACAGTCTGTAATTTAGAGTGGGTGTATCAAAAGTTATATTAGGGTGTGAGAAGATGCATGAAATTATCACATGGATGATGTCATCAGTGATGTCATTTGAGATGTCATCAGTGATGTCATCAGTGATGTCACTGACCATGTCATGAGTAACCCTGGGCGAAGTTCGCGTAGTAGCGCTACGCGTAGCTACGCGATGTGCACTTCGCACTACGCGAGCTACGCGTAGCTACGCGAACTGCGTAGTGCACTGTGCAAAATGCTGTTCGCACTGATTGCACAGTGCCGGATGCTTGTCCGCACTGTGCAATCAGTGCAAACCGCATCTTGCACAGTCGTTTTCTGCCGCTCGAGTAGATTTCTACTCGAGCGGCAGCTTTCTCAACTCAGACTGGTAGTTTCTCATCGCGAGCGGTCGCGAGCATACGCGACCACTCGCAATGAGAAACCTGACCTCCCCGCGTTGAGAATCTCGCGAACGAGGAAAAAGTCTCGCCGGGATGTCATTTTGCTTGCTCGCGGTCGCCAACTTGACGTTGAGGACCGCGAGCAAGCAAAAAATGACCGCTACGCTATGCGTGTTTGCACTGTGCTACGTGCAATTCGCGTAGTGCGAAGTAGCGCAAACTTCGCAAACTACGCGAGCGTAGCGTAGTACTTTGCCCAGGGTTAGTCATGAGTGATGTAATATGTGACGTCATCAGCAGTGCATTGCGGGGGCGCGAGTTATAGTTAGCTGAACTAACTATAACGGGGGAATTTCTATGGTTTTGTACGAGTGAAATGTCCAACTAACTATAACTGTCGCCAAAAACCTATGGTTTTTTCAGTGAATTTCAAAGGTTTTTTAAATGCTAATTTCTAACTATAACGTGTCTGAAACCTATGATTTTTTAAGTGAATTTCACAGGTTTTTAAATGCTAGTTTCTAACTATGCCTACAGAGGTAGGACATGTGAAGAAAGAAGAAAAAACACACAGAAAGAAGCAAAAGAAATGCAGAAAGAAGCAACAGAAGTCCACAAAGACGAAGAAAAGTGCAGGAAGAAGCAAAAGATGTGCAGAAAGAACCAACAGAGGAGCAGAAAGAGGCCTTGTTGCAAAATCATCCTGTGCCCACAACTTTTTCAGACGGGTACTGGTGGTAACTGACTCTGACTAACCAGAGCCAGTGCTATGCTAAAAGACACTTAGAATACAGTGCAAACACCTACATACACTAGGGAACACTATGCGTTGGGGTACCCCTGTGATTAGGATGACCTCCTCTGTAAGTCCCTAGTACATAATAGGGCAGGGGATTAAAACTACCTCTTAAACGCGCTACAGGGCGCGTTTGCACAGTGGTGAAGGGAGGGGGGCCTGAGGTGACATGTGTGCAAACGCGCCCCGTGGCGCATTTTAAGTTGCGGGATTAAGTCCCCTTGAATCCTGAGGGTCCCTGGGGCCCAACTAGCCCCCCAGGTACCTACAGTTAGGACCACAGAGCTGAGTTGCAGAGAGGCGTTCCGAGGCCATGCACCTTTTTTCACCTCTCTGCAACGCAACTCTGTTGTGCTTACTGAAGGTACCTGGTGGGCAATGTAGAAAGGTGGAATCTGACTATATGGTTGCCCCCACTTTTTTTTATGGTGTTTTGCTGGTTTATGACTTAGTTGGACTGGGATCCTGCTATTCAGGGCCGCAGTCTATCTGCTTTCTCTGTAAAAAGGTTTCCATGTGCCTTAGGCACATCTCTGATTGGAATCTGGAGTGCCCTTATAAGTCCCTAGTATATGGTATACTATGTACCAAGGGCATAGGTACCTCAGAGGCCTGCCAGGGGCTGCAGCCTGTATTATGCCACCCCTGGAAGGCCATCCAAACTGACACCACAGGTCTGCTACTGCAGCCTGGGTAAGGTGGTGCATGCACCCCTTACTGTGATATAGGTTACCTATATCACTAAATACATACACACATATAAACCTATAAGTCACTCCTAAGGCAGGCCTTATCAATCCTAAAGGCAGAGTGCATGGTTCCTATGTGAGAGGGTGCCCCTGCATGAGCAGGGCCCCTCTGCAGCGTTCGGAGACCATCTCTGATGCTGTTTGTAGTGCAGCCTGACCATATACTCTTAAGAGCATTATATCCTCGCGGTAAAATGCTAACTTTGGAATGGCTGCACCTAAACATGTCGTGTTTGGTGTCAAACATCTTGGAATACTACCCCCCGCCAATCCTGGCGGTGGGGGTAGCATTCCACCCTTCTAGAGGGAAAGACATGTTAACTCTGACTAGTCCGGTAACTTCTTTCCAGAGCCCTGGCATCACAAAATGGATGCTGCTGCCACAGACACGAGTCTGGCCTCCTGCTGCTGGACGAACCTCCGGCAGGGGAGGCCTGGACAATAGGTTTCCTGTCCCAGGGAGGTGTGACCACCTCCCCAGACAGGATAATGTGCATTGGGGCTGGGCGGGAGCACTTTCGGTGCTTTGAAGTCCTGCACTGGGGGCACATTTGGTGTCCCTGTGCATACCCCAGTTCAAACCGGATCAGGGGCTTGCAGCCCCTGCTTTGGCGCGAACTGGACAAAGGGAAAGGGGTGTAGCCACCCCTCTGCCCTGACCAACCCATAGGTGGGGCCACAGAGTAGTCCAACCCCTATTTTTAGAATAAAGGTAGGAACCCAGTCCTTAGGACTTTAGATTATCCCTGGACGAAACTCTGAAACTGAATCCTGGACCTTCGACGCTCTACTCACGATTAGAGGACAGAAGAATCTCCCTTGGGGTCAAGGAGTGACTCCCCTGCTTGGCAGGCACCAAAGAAGCATCTGTCCGGTTCGCATTTCTGAAGCTCCCGTCGGACGCCAAAGTCATCGCATCACCAGAGGTGGATTCTCAGACTTCACCGAGGCTACCCTGAGTCCCCAGCAAAGCTGAGGCCCGTGGCTATCGTGGGTGACTTGAGACCGTGACCCCTGGACACCGAGCACATTTGCAAGTGCATCATCTTCTGGGTATTCCAAGAAGTCGTGCTTTGGGCTCCGAGTAGCCCTAGCCTCCAGCACCACCGGCACCGAAGATCACTGGCCCCCACTCCACGAGTGTCCTGTAAGCTAGCTCCACGTGCGGCGTCACTAGGCTCCTTCACGGTCGCTAGCCCGTTGGCTAGTAGTCCTTAACGAAGGCCAATCCTTTTTTTACTTGGCATCCTGGTTGCTCCAGGCCTGCCCTCACTTACCCTCGCTGGGTGAGTTCCACAGACCTTGCTGGTCTGCACCATCGACGATCTACATCTTCACCAAGACTTGCCGTTGCCAAGGCTTGTTGGGTCCAATCCGGTCGCCGACACCTCAGCACTCGACAGACATCGTGTACCAGCCCGAATCCTGCTTCTGGTCGCCGACAACACCTCCCGGACCTCGTGGCTGAAGAGTCAAGATGACCGTCAATGCACCTGAAGCACTCGACATCGGTGGGCATCTGTCCATCGCCTTCCTGGTCACTGGCTAGTGACCCAGACTCTGTCCCCTCTGCTTTCAGGTTCTTCAGAACTCCGATCCACTCTTGGATCCACCCGGACACTTTTCTCTTGGCCGCCAGCAGCACTTTGCAGCAGATCGCCATTCGAATCGGCGAGCGAAGCCCGACCCCGAAAGGCACCTATGCACCCGGCTTCCCTGGGTGAGGTAACACGAGTACTCCGGTGCTCCCGTGGGTAGAGACTCTTCAAAGTCCTAGATCTCAAAGGGTTTTGTCCTAGTCCTCTTTTAAGTGTCCCTTTCTCTATTTTCCCGATCCCGACTTTCTCCATAGAAGTTAACGGCGTATCGCGGTTGTGTATTTACACTGCACGCGTCTCCCGTGGGTCCCCTGTGTCACTACCTTGGGTGGTTCCTTGTGGTCCAAGCACTTCTAGAGGCTCTAGGCCTAGTGTCTAGTTCAGTCGTGGTTCGCATACCACTTTATTGGTATATGGTTTGGTACGCCCCTAGGGCCCAAACGTGTATTTGTGCTATTACTGTGAATTAATAACTTATAACTTATGTACTTGAACTCTAGCCTCATAAAGAGACTAGAGGGGTGTGTTTAGCAATAAATACATATATTTTGAATATATACCTGGTGTGGTGCTCTTTCATTTGGTCACTCAAGAGATTATAGACTGGTAAAACAAGCTGCTTTACATTCCTTCAAGACTTAGCCTGAAGGCTGCTCTCCATAGCTACCACTAGGATAGCTTTCAATAAAGGTTGTCTTTAACCTATCTCCAATAAGGGGTTGTTTGGACTGGTGCAAGGTGCCCACTATAATTAGTGGACAGCATATGCCAGGCCAACTTCTCACATTGGTGTGCAGCGGGTGGGATTCCAGCTTGCTATTGTTTTACCAGATAATCTCAATTGAATTGATCAACTGAAAACCACTAAAGGTACCTAAGGTACATATAATTTAAGCTTAGAATACAGTAAGTTCTACTGAACTTAGAGTTGTGTGTTAAGGGATAGCACAACCCTTTCTACAACTCAAGAGAGTTTAGTAGGCCACACTAGAGTAGGTAATGCATAACCCACACCACACTAGTAATGTCTTTAAGGGCAGGATCCAAAGAATCCTTGCAGGAAGCCATTGAGCTTCCACCCTCCAAGTATGATACACTCCCATTCTTGGAATTGAGAGCTTTATGTAACTTGAGAAAAATAAGGACAGGCCAAAGCCCCACCACCCAACACCTCAAGGAGGTGTTGGTGGCTTATGACCTTAGTAAGCTGTTAGACTTGGCATCTTTTGGCGTGTTTCCCCTGACTTTTTTGCTTTCTGACCTCCCGGTTTTGACTCTGTTTTTGCTGGTGTAATGATTCTGCGCACTTTCCTCACTGCGGTCCAGTGGGAAAGTGCAAGTTCTCCTGTATAAAATGTGTTATGGATTGGTGTTTCCATGATTGGCCTATTTGGTTTATGTGTCAGTCCCTTGTAAAGTGCACTGCGAGTGCCAGGGCCTATAGACCAAATGCTGCTGGTGGGCTGCAGCACTGGATTGTGCCACCCACGCAAACAGCCCGTAAAGTGTAACTCGGGCCTGCCATCGCAGAGCCTGTGCGCAGCCTGGGGCTGCCATGTCGACTTGGCAAGTGCACACACTTGCCAGTCCCTAAACCTTCCCTTTTCTACATATTAGTCACCCCTAAGGTAGGCCCAAGGTACCCCTGTGGGCAGGGTGCGGTGTATGCGAAAGGTAGGACATGCCCGGGTGTGTGCGGCATGTCCTGATAGTGAATTACAGCCTAGTTCGTTTTTCACTATTGCAAGGCTACCTGTTCCCCCTAGGCCAGAACGGGCAGTTTTGATTATTACAGCTTATAATCCTAACTGACCCCGGGAACATGGTAGAAATTCGAGTTTAGTATGCCTGGACTCAGAATGATAAAATGCAGCTTTTAGTGAAGTTGGTTTTAACATTCTGTGTTTGAAAATACCACTTTTAGAAAGTGGGTATTTTCTTGTCTAACCATCCAAGCCTGCCTCTGCGAGGTTGTGTATTCCTTGTCTGGAGTGTGAGTGACAGGGGCTGGGGGATGCCAGGAGACAGGGTGAGTCAGCACAGGGCTGGATAGCAAGATCTACATGTAGATGGGTGGGAGGGGTCGCACCTGGGCCCTGAATAGGACAGTGCCTTCCCTCCACAATGCTGGCTCCACCTCCTGTGGTGCGTCTGATGTCCCTGGCCTACTCACTGAAAGAAGGGACGGAGACTTGTCAACAAAGTGCTCCAGAACTGGTTTGGACTAGGCAAAGGCCTCTCTGCCTTCAGAGAACAAAGGAATTTGGGATATAAATATTGGGGCCCTGACCCCATGAATTTAGATCTCGCTGGAATCAAGGAACCTGCCAAGACGAAGAGCTGGAAGAGCTGCCAGGAGGAGTACTGCCCCTTTGCTGTGTTGTTGCTTTGTTGGGTTGGCCTGCAGCTGCTGCTTCTGCCTTGGGCAGTGAAAGGACTGGACTGAACTTTCTACAAACTTGTGCTGAGTATCTCCAAGGGCCTGAAACCGAGCTGGCCTCCTGTTAAGAAGTCTCAGGGACTACAAAGACTTCACAAGCCTCTGGGTATCGCTTCTGGAACGCTGTTTCAGTTGCCACAGAGGAAGGGAACCGCAACCGACGCCGTCAACCGAATCCATCCCTGGCCGGTGACCTGTTTGCACCGCAGACCGCATCGCCCCGCTTCGCATCGCAACCCTGGTCTCACCGTGGGCGCCGTCCGACGCCGCCAACATCGAGCCGCTGCTTGCACCGTGACCTGTGGGCACCGCAGTTCGCATCGCATCGCTTCACTGTGCCAGCCGGACCAGACCGACGCTGTCGCTGCAACTGGCTCAAGAGTCGAGACCGCACCGCAGCTGGGGCACCGCTCGCACGTCTGCGACGCACCGCTCCGACTCGCACCGCTGTCCGACGCCAGCTCCCGCACTCCGGCTAGGTTGCCTGCATCGCAACCTGTCAGCACCGCATCGAGCATCGTCTCACCCTGCATCACACGCCTTGGACTCACCGACTCCGTCTGCACGACGCTCATCGAGCCGCTGCCTGCACCGCATCGAGGGACACCGCACCTTGCATCGCTCCGTCTTGCACCGCAACCGCGACGAACGCCGACCGGCTCGTACACTCCGTACCAGCCACAACGAGAAAGGTACTGTAACCGAGTATGTTCATGACTCTGCTGGCCCGTATCGACGCGGTCGGCTGGAACTGTTAGACTCTGGGGTTTTCAGCATCACGGTAGGCTCGGACGGAGCTACCGACTCGTACGAACTTTGCTTTTGTGCTATTCCTGCAAAGAAGAAGTTAACGTATCAAGTATTCATTCGTAAAGTACAGTATTGTGGATTTTTGTCGTAATTGGTCTTGTCTTGAGTATATAAAATATTGGTTATTTTTCTAAACTGGTGTGGTGTCCGTTTGTAGTGCTTACACTGTATTACTGTTGGTTATGTGCAAATGCTTTACACACTGCCTCTGAATTAAGCCTGACTGCTCGTGCCAAGCTACCACGAGGGTGAGCAGGGGTTACTTCACGAGTGTAACAACCCTTACCCTGACTAGGAAGAAGGGTCCCTACTTGGACAAAGGTGCAAGCCCTTGCCAACTAGAGATCCCATTTCTAACATAAGCCTGTAGGGACTGAAGGGGTAGGAGCTGAGGGTGGGGCAGAAGAAGAGGACGAGGCCAGGGGTACCAATACCCCCAGCCCCCCCTCTGAAACTGGCCAGGAGGGTGACAATGACCCTGACCTGGAAAACCCAATCCCTCCTGTGGATGATGATGAGGATGA